>JAVXUL010000016.1:7177349-7216738 GCA_035590515.1 Trichilia minutiflora | reverse complement strand
ATAGTTGCTTTAATTGCTCAAGTTTCAGCTTTATCAAACAGGCTTTCAGCTATGACAACAAATGAAGGTTGTTCTTCCAAAGAGCAGGTAGCCTTGGCAAGTAGTTCATATTTGGGTATGCAGAATGAGCAGGAATAGGAGCAAGTTCAGTTTGTTAACAACAGGAATTTCAATTGCAGGAACAATTTGCCAAATCAATATCATCTGGGGTTGAGGTACCATGAGAACCTTTCTTATGGAAACAACAGAAATGTGTTGCAAGGACCACCTGGTTTTAGAGAGCAACCAGTAGAAAAGAAGTCTTCTTTAAAGGAGCTTATGGGCACTTTTATCACTGAAACTTGTGGAAGATTCAACAAGAGCGAAACAAGGATAAATAATATAGAAACTCACTATAGTAACATAGGAGCAACCATAAAGTCCTTGGAAGTGCAGATTGGTCAGCTTGCGAAAGCTATAAAAGAGCAATCAATCAATAAATTTCCAGTTGATACAGAAAAGAATCCAAAGGATCAATGCAGTGCCATCACTTTACAGAGCAGGAAAGAATTAAAAACACAACCAAGAAAGGAGATTGAGCAGCCCAATGAAGAGAAAGAAAATGTTGAGAAGCCAGGAGAGGTTGCAAATTCTGAAAAATCAGGAAAAAAACCAGTGAAAGTGAAGAGTGGTCCCAAGATTATTTTTGCTAACAACCCACCTATTACACCTCCACCAATTCCTTTCCCACAGAGATTCCAGAAAAAGAATTTAGATAATCAGTTCAGAAGATATCAAAGAAGAGATGGCTGGCAGAGCATGAAACAGTGAAGCTATCAGAGAAATACTGTGCAATTCTTTAAAGGAAAATGCCTCAGAAAGTGAAGGATCTAGGTAGTTTTACAATTCCCTGCACTATTGGAGAGTCTACATTCAAAAAGGCATTATGTGACCTTGGAGCAAGCATTAATCTCATGCCATTGTCAGTTTTTAAGAAGTTGGGCTTAGGAGAGATGAAACCCCCCACTATATCACTGCAAATGACTGATAGATCTCTGTTATTCCCAAAGGGAGTAATTGAAAATGTGTTGGTTAAAGTGGATAGGTTTATTTTTCTGGTAGATTTCATTATTTTGGATATGGAGGAAGATCATGAGATTCCCATTATTTTGGCAGACCTTTCTTAGCAATCAAAAGAGCTCTTATTGATGTACATGGAGGAAGTCTTACTCTTTGGGCTAATGAGGAGGAAGTGAAGTTCAACATCAACTCAACTATGAAATTTCCAATCTTTGATTAGTCATTTAAGACAGTGGATGTTGTGTTCAGCTGTGTTGATGCAATACTCCTCGATTTTTTCTGCAAAAGATCCATTGGAGCAATGTTTGATTACTTCAAACATGAGAAAAGATGAACTTCTAGCAGCTGAAGATTTTGGAGCAATGTATGAAGACTTGGTGGATGATGAACCAGATGCAGCAGAAGATATTACTGAAGAAGTAAAATCCATAACACCTTAAGAAAAACAGTCTTTAAAGCAACTTCCTGACCATTTGAAGTATGCCTTCTTGGGGGAAAAAGAGACACTACCTGTGATTATTTCATCAAATCTATCCTCTGAGCAAGAAGAGATATTGTTGAGTGTATTAAGAAATCACATATCAACCATTGCTTAGGCAATTTCAGACATCAAAGGCATTAGTCCTATAGTTTGCATGCATAAGATTTTGATGGAAGATGTTTACAAGCCTACTATGGAACATCAAAGGAGATTGAATCTAGTAATAAAAGAAGTGGTGAGGGCAGAAGTTCTGAAATTATTGAATGCTGGAATCATTTATGCTATCTCAAATAGTTTATAGGTAAGCCCCATGCAAGTGGTACCCAAGAAAGTTGGAACTACTATTATCAAAAATGAGAAGAATGAGCTGGTGCCTACAAGGACAGTAACTAGATGGAGGGTATGCATTGATTACAGAAAGTTGAACAAAACTATAAGGAAAGACCACTTCCCTTTACCGTTTATCGACCAAATGCTAGACTGATTGGCTGGTTATAAATTTTATTATTTTCTTGATGGTTATTTAGGATATAACCAGATTCTAATCAATCTGGAGGATTAAGAGAAGACAACCTTTACCTGTCCATATGGTACTTTTGCTTTTAGAAGGATGCCATTCGGGTTGTGTAATGCTCCAGCTATGTTCCAGAGGTGTATGATGGCTATTTTTTCAGATTTGATAGAAGTAGTTACGGAGGTATTCATAGATGACTTTTCAGTGTTTGGAATTTCATTTGATCACTGCCTTCACAATCTTGCTATGGTACTCCAAAGGTGTGAGGAGAAGAATTTGGTGCTTAATTGGAAGAAGTACCATTTTATAGTAAAGGAAGGAATTGTGTTAGGACATCAAGTGTCAGGTGAAGGAATTGAGGTAGATAAGGCCAAGGTTTCAGCAATTCAACAACTACCTCCACCAACAATGTTAGAGGTATTCGAAGTTTCTTAAGCCATGCGGGTTTCTATCGAAGATTCATTAAAGACTTTTCAAAAGTAGTGAAACCCTTGTGTAATCTTTTAGAAAAGGAGGTGACTTTCAAGTTTGATGGAGAGTGTAAGAATGCATTTGAAGTAATTAAGGAAAAGCTTGTTACAGCACCTATAATGGTTACACCGAATTGGTATGAACCATTCGAGATTATGTGTGATGCAAGTGACTATGCATTGTGTGCAGTGCTCGGGCAGCAAAGAGATAAGATTTTTCAAGCCATTTATTAAGCTAGTCGGATGTTAAATGAGGCCTAACTCAACTATACAACCATAGAAAAAGAGATGTTGGCTGTGGTGTTTACAATGGAAAAATTCAGAGCATATATTCTAGGTTCAAAGGTGATCATTTTTATTGACCATACAGCAATCAGGTATTTGTTTGAAAAGAAGGATGCTAAACCTCACTTGATTCGTTGGATTCTCTTGCTTCAAGAATTTGATCCAGAAATTCATGACAAGAGAGGAAGTGAGAATGCAGTTGCTGACCACCTTTCAAGAATTGAATTAGAAGAAGAGAAAGTGTAGCCTATTCAAGAATGGTTTCCGAATGAGAGATTGTTTGCTGTTAAGGAACAAATTCCTTGGTATACAGATTTTATTAACTTTCTTGCTTGTGAAGTGATGCCACCAGATTTAATATATCATCAAAAGCAAAAGTTTCTTTATGATATAAAGAGTTATGTGTGGGATGATCCATTCTTGTTTAAAAGATGTGCTGATGGGATTATTAGAAGATGTGTAACTGCAGAGGAAATGAATGAGATACTCCATAGATATCATTCTTCACCATATGGAGGACACTTTGGAGCATCTAGAACAGCAGCAAAGGTATTACAATCAGGTTTCTATTAGCCCACCTTATTTAAAGATTGTTATGCTTTTGTGAGGAGATGTGAGAGATGTCAGAAAGTGGGCAACATTTCAAAGAGAAATGAGATGCCATTGATAGGAATTCTGGAAGTAGAGCCTTTTGATGTGTGGGGTATTGATTTTATAGGTCCATTCCCTCAATCCTTTGGCTATCAGCAGATTCCAAATAGCTTAAAGCAATACCAACCTCAACAAATGATGCAAAAGTGGTGTTGAAATTTCTGTAAAAAAATATTTTTATAAGATTTGGTACACCAAGAGCTATTATCAGTGATGAGGATACTGATTTCTATAATAAGCTCTTTAAAGCTTTGTTGGTTCGTTATGGGGTCAAGCATAAGATTGCCCTTGCCTATCATCCTCAAACAAATGGGCAAGCTGAAGTTACCAACAGGGAGATCAAGCAGATTTTGGAGAAAACAGTGAATACAAATAGGAAGGATTAGTCCATCAAGCTTGATGATGCGTTGTAGGCCTACAGAATAGCATTCAAACCCCAATTAGAATGTCCCCTTACAGATTAGTTTTTGAAAAACCATGTCATTTGCCAGTAAAGCTTGAACATCGAGCATATTGGGCAATAAGGAAGCTAAACTTTGATTAAAAAAATTCTGGACAGTAAAGACTCCTTCAACTTGATGAGTTAGAAGAAATTAGAAATGAAGCCTATAAAAGTTCAAGGATTTATAAGGAGAGAACCAAGCGTTGGCATGATAAGTAAATTCTAAAAAGAACATTCAGCCTAGGGCAGCAAGTTCTCTTATTCAACTCAAGGCTGAAATTATTTTCCAAAAAGCTCAAGTCAAGATGGTGTGGACCTTTTCTTATCAAGAGAGTGTTACCCTTTGGTGCTATTGAACTTGAAAGGGAGAATGGAAGACTTTTATGAGTCAATGGACAAAGATTAAAGCATTTTTACCAAGGAATGGAGTTGGGGAAAGAAGCCATCACCTTGACAGATCCTGAATAAGTTTAAATAGGCTAAGTCTAGCTAGAGACATTAAATCAAGCGCTTATTGGGAGGCAACCCAATGTGTTTTTGTTTCTGTTCTTAATTTTTAGTTTATTTTCAGTCTTATGATGTTATTCTTTAGTTTCATTTTGTTTTCTGTTCTTGTAGGAGTCAAAATAGTAGCACAAAGGCACCAAAACAATTTGCAGAAAAGCAGACCAGAAAGCAGTTTCTAGGACTCGCTACATTAGACGTGTACTCATTGATCGAGAAAATCTATGATGCAGCAAGGCAGGTGTGTTCCAGGATTCGCTACATCAAAAAATAACTCACTACATCAGAATTTTAGTCGCTGGATCGAGATAAAATTCAATGCAGCGAGAAAACACAGGAACGTTTCTCGTTGCTGTGACACATAGTTTTTTAAATTCTCTCTCCTTTATTTTAAAACCTTTGGTTTCCAGACCAGTCAAAACCCATTTTGAAGTAATCCCTTGCATTCTAAAACCATCGGAGATAAGTAAAATCAACAAAGACCGAGTACAACAACTCTAAGTAAGTACTTAAGCTTCAGTTCTTTAGTTTCGAAAGCTATTGTGATACTTTTCTTTGGAAAGTTTTAAACTTTCTTCTTGGTTGTGGTGTTGGAGTTAATTTTGTGAATTTAAATAGTAAAAAAGTTAGGTTTTTCCAATTGGATTTAGATTGTGGTTATTTTTCGATGTTGTTGGACACCAAAGTGAGACCAGTATACCTCAAAAACACATTGCCAAGAAACCCAGGAAGGAACCGTCTGGGTATAACACAGGAAAATTTATGTTTAAACAAGCCTAAAACATGTTTAATGAGTAATTAAAAAAGAGGTCTAGTATCAAGGAAAGAGTGACAAAATTTAGGGCAGACTAATATCCCTGGAGTGCCCAACAGATAGAAACCAAAGGATGGTATTTTTACTGCAGGCACCCTAAACCGGTAGCAATGACCTTGGTGAAAGAGTTTTATATGAATGCAAAGGTGACCCCAGGGGGTAGAAAAGTGAAGGCCAAGGACATTGAAATAATTTTTGACTTTGAGGCCATCAACAGATTGTTGAAAACCCCAGAGGTGCAGGATGAAGTATCAGAAATTTCTAAATCTCTATCCTTAGAGATGATGAATGACACTATATGTGGACATCAAGTGGAATGGATGAACGTCCGAGGTGAATCAGCGTACTTTAAAACTAGGTATCTTACAACCAAGATGAAAGCCTGACACCTCTTTATCTGTTCTAGACTAAGTTCTACAGGGCACACTTCTGAGGTTAATAAGGAGTGAACTTTTCTGTTGCTTGCAATAGCGATGAGGAAGAACATCAATCTTAAAGAATGGATTTCCCTTAACATTAGACATTCTGCAGATAACCTCACTGCGGGATTGTTTTTCCCTTCAATTATCACTGTGTTGCTAGAACAAAATAGGGTGGATACAAAATGTCAGAAAATTTTATCCTGAAAAGCTCGGGTGGATGCAGGTATAATGGCAAGACTGTTGGCCATTGAGGGTAAGCAACAGCAACAACAGCCCCAGCCACAACAGTCTCAACAACAATCCCACAAGTAGCAGCCATCCCAGTAATAACAATAACAGCCCCAGTAGCCTCAGTAGCAATAACAACAACCACATTCTCCATCTCCAAGTCCAACAATCTCGGATCCCCACTCAAAACCACTCAGTGAGGCTATTTTTTGGGAAGAAATGGAGAAGATGCAGCGCAGGCTTCTAAAATACCAGCAGCATGATCTTTCAAGTCTCCAGCCATTTGAAGACGGAAATAGAGTGGTTTCCCACTATTTCACCAATTCCTTCCTTAGACTCCGACAATGAAAGAGAACATTCTGAGGCACTAATAACATCCAAAAGGCAGCCTGGGGCCAATGACGATGTTCTGTCAGTCCACTCTAAATAGAAGGTAATGTGGTTCCCACCTCCCAGGTTTGATTTCTTTGCCCTATATATTTTTTTTTTTTTTTGCATTAAGGACAATGCAAATATTTATGTTTGGGGGAGTATAGGTGGATAAGTGGTGTATAGAAAGAAGCAAAAAAAGTTGGAGAGGATAGAAATAAAGGCAACAGAAAGAAATAGAAATAGAAAATTTTTTGGTTTTTTGTTTGGTTGTTGGTTTTACTTTAGTGTTGGTTGTTAGGTTATTTTGTGTTAACTTCTTTTATTGCTTTATAATGAATTCTGTTTTAGTTTAGGTATTAGTACTAGGTAGTTTGATTTGTTATGTTAGAAAGTGTGTGCATGTGTTGTGTAGTCCAGAAAAGAAATATCAAGTGTCCTTTTTTATTACTATTTTGAATCTTAAGTTGGGTGGTTTTTATGGTGAATAGTAATACATTATTCATTGTGGTAAAATGTCATGTATGCCTTAGGAACTTTTGTCGGATTTATAGTCAAAGACAATAAACCAGAATATACAAACTCATCTTATTCAATAAAAAAAATTTAATAATAAAATTTCGATTCATTTTACTACTCTGTTTTGAAATTGCTTAGTAACTGGGGGTATGCATTTCGGAGATGGGTACACTCACGTAAAACAACATTTAAAAGTAAATATGAGTAAGCAAAGTACTTTAGGTTTTATAATAAGTTAATGATAGGGGGTATGTATTTCGGAGATGGGTACTTTCGCATACGGAGACCGAATTAGAGCTTAAAGAAGAGTTTGAATTTTTTCATGAAGCAAAAATGCAAAAGAAATTCTAATTATTCCTAAGTAAGTAAGTTTAGTGGTGTTAGTTTCTTTTGATCAAAGAATTCAATGAGAATCTTGCTTGTGGAAAGTTGAATTTGTCTTTGATTATAGGTTTGCTCAATGAATTCTGAGACATTTCCTTTGATTAATCTATTTAACTTAATGCTTATCTAACTATACAGAGAAACCTCTCTAACTTTGGAGTCAAGCATCAATGATTTGGACACGGGTACTTTTCGGTTTAGACTGGACAGAAGTCGGGTTTGTGTGAATGATTTTCTAGGGTGTTTATTTTGTTTTGAGTTGTGGGATTTGCTCAAAACTAGTAAATATTAAGTTTGGGGGAGTTTGATAACTTGATTTTTTTCAAGTTATTTATGTTTGAATTATGCTATTTTTCCATATGAATTCTAGTATGTTTTTATGTTTTTGTTAGTTTAAGTGTGTGTATGTTGCAAGAGTTAATTTTGTGAAGAAAGCATGAATTAATGAGCTTAAAGTGCATGGAGCCAGTTTTTTCGATGCAGCGAAGTCTGAAAGTATATGTCCTCAATGTAGCGGGTTATCTCTCGATGCAGCGAAGATAGTTTTGATGCAGTGGGCGTGTTTGTGATACAGCGAAAGCCAGAACCTAGTCTCTGGAAAATTTTGTCCTAGTTCCTGATGTAGCAAGCAAATTCCCGCTACATCAGCGCAAGTGCTTGATGCAGCGAGAAGAAACCCGATACAGCGAGTTTTTACGGGAATTTTCTATTTAAATCGGACTTTGAATTTTTTATTATAAATAGAGCTCCTAGGGCTTCAAGCTAAGGAGGATGGCCACCAACACTCTTAGAAGAGAAAGAAACATTATATTTGGCAAAGAATTCCAGGAAAACACAAGAGAATTAAAGAGAAAGAGAGGAGAAAATCAATTTTGAAAAGACAGACTTTACTGAATTGTGTTTACTGTTCTTTATTTCTTTTCTCCAGAATCTTAATATTCATATTTTTTGTTCTTCTTGTGAATTCATTGAACATCATGAGTGGCTAATTCTTTTCATGCTTAGGGGCTAGAAGAAACTCTTGTGATCTATGTTAAAAGTTGTTTTGGATTAATAAAAGTTTTATTCAATAATTTATTTATGTTCCTTGTGCTTAAAGCTTTTTCTTTAACTGGCCATTAAATTGAATGATTTTAGATGTATATTTTCTGGACTTGAAAAAGGGAGAAAATTATACTTCCGAACTAAAGAAGTTAATGCATTGGAAGATGATTAACAACTAAGTAGCCAAGTAGGTTGGATCTTAAAGAGTGATTTATTAAACTTGATTGAATAAAAATATTAGTTGAGTTTATTAATCACATAGTTTTGTTAAGGTCTCAGAAGAGGGAATAAAACGATAAAAGAACCTAGGTTAATAAATTACGGTAGGATGAATTAAGCGAAAACAATGGACAACCATGGTGAGTTAGAGTGAATTCGACCCCCCTAAGCCTGTCATCATCAGTTTGATCCTTATCACATAGCATAAATTTTAGTTTTTCGTAGTTGTTAGAATTACATTACTCTTTTATTCATCTAAATAATATTTTTGTCTAGTTGTAGTAATTAGCTTGTGAGTATTTATTAATTCTCGTGGGAATGATATCTTACTTCTGTTTTACTATAAAACTCGACACCGTACGCTTGTAATTTTTCACATTGATTTTGTGTGTTTATTTAAATGGTAGACACCTGGCGGGCTTCAGGATAATTATGAAGATAAGAGGAGTCCCACATCAGAATGAAAGAGAAAGTTATTGGGTTATATATGTAGAGTTGGAACCAAATTATCAACAAGGCCTTTTAAGATGGGTGGTGGTTTATTTTCAAGAACTACACAGTTAAGCGTGCTTGGATAAGAGTAGTACCAAGATGGGTGATCTCTTGGGAAGTCCTCTGGAGAATCCATTACCAAGAACAAAATCGTGAAGTCCCAAGGGTTGGGCCAAAGTAGATGATATTATTGACAATCTTGGGCTAGGTGTTATAATATGGTATCAGAGCTAGGTTGTGGCACTTTCACATTACTTTTTTCATTCTTCTTATCTATCAAGTGTGGCTATCTTGTTAGAGGAGATTGAAGGCTGTGGAGGGGAAGTTTATGCAGTATAGATTTAGCAAATGGATAAAGCAATTCAAATGCACAATATGGCATTGAGAAGTTGTAGGGACAAACTACAAGTACTAGAGAATGTGCATGGAGGCTTATCTTCAAGGTCAAGACCTATAGGAACTAGTTACTGGTGATGACCTCAATTAACAAAGAGATCATTGACCGTGTTCGTGATGTAAATACACTAAATGAAGTCTAGGAGATCCTTGAGAGGCTGTTTTCCAAAAAGAATACAACTCGATTGCAGTTGTTGGAAAATGAAATGGCAATGTTGACATAAAGAGGTATGACTATTTCTGAATATTTCTTACGTGTTAAAAGTGTTTGTACTGAAATTTCAGAACTAGACCCGGATGAGAAGATAAGTGAAGCTAGATTACGAAGATTTCTCATTCTAGGATTAAAAAAGGAGTATACCCCATTTGTTACTTCCATTCAAGGATGGTCCACACAACCCTCAGTTGAAGAACTAGAAAGTTTGCTTTCCAACCAAGAGGCTTTGGCAAAACAAATGGCAAAGAGCTTTAATACAAATGCTATCCTATTCTCAAAGGGAAAACAAAACAAGAAAAATACAGCAGCTGGGAACAAAAACAATGAAAAGAAGTCAAGCGTCGGAAAAGCTACTAGTGGTCACTTATAAAAATGCAAATACTGTCAAGTGTTATAGGTGTGAAAAAATTGGGCACATTAAGAAAAATTGTAGAGTGAAGCTCTCCAAAGCAAATGGGGCAAGTGAGAATGAAGGCAGTGAACCACTTAAATGGGAGTAATGCTTCACCACCGACATTAATAAAAGAAGGGAAAGTGATGCTAAAAAAAACCATTATAGCTCTTCTCAACCATCAAAGTGACAAGCAAGAATGGATCATTGACTCTGGTTGCTCTTATCATGTAATTGGAAATGATTCATTACTCTCAAAGTTACGTCAACATAAAGGAGAAAGAGTTATAAGCATAGCTGATGACACTACTTATCCAGTTACGAAGGAAGGAGCTGTTGAATTTGGTGTTGGTGATACAAACATCAAATTAAATAATGTCTATCATGTTCCAGGTTTGACAAAAAATTTAATTTCAGTCTCTCAAATTACTAATTCTGAAAAGCATGTTTTTGTTGGCTATGATTCATATAGGAAAGGATGGAGAAGTATGGATTTAGAAACCAAGAAGTTTGTCACTTCTAGAGATGTTATGTTCAATGAAGTATCCACATATTATTCAGCCCAAAAATCTTCTCTTCAAGAAGCTATTCTTAATGGTGATCCAAAAAATTTACAGTTGATTCCCAATAGTAACTTGCAAGATGCAAACACTGATGATTCTCTAACTCAACAAAACTCAAATAGTGGTGAACAACAAGATGAAAGAAGGACTACAAGGGAAAGAAGATAGCCAAGTTACCTCAAAGACTATAAAGTTCATTGCATTGTTGCTTCATGTTTCCTTATAGGAGCATTGGATAAAGAACCAAAAAGTTATGAAGAAGCCAAAGGTCATCCACAATGGGAAGTAGCCATGGAAGAAGAGATTGATGTATTAAACAAAAATCAAATATGGGAGTTGGTGTCAAAACCAAAAAATTGCCAACCTATCACATGCAAATGGGTGTATCGATTGAAGAGGAGTATAGATGGGGCTGTTGAAAAATACAAAGTTCGACTTGTTGCGCGTAAGAGTGTCAATTCGGATAAACGTATTGTATTTGTATCGTGTCAATGAACTTATAGTATTGTTTTGTGCTCATCCGAATACGATCTATTTATTAATCGTGTCATCCGTTTAATAATCATGTCATTTATTTTTTAAATAGGTAATATAACACAATATGATTGGATCATTAACTCAATCCAATCTATTCAATCTATTTAATTAATTAATATAAAATTTAACATATTTAACTAATTATTTATTTAATATAAAATAAATAAAATTATTATATTAAATAATTATTTATTTAAACATGATTATTTATTTAATTAATTGTGTTTTAAACGAATTTAAAAGATCAAATTCAAATCCGATACGATTATTAATCGTGTAATACGAATACGATCCGATTATTATTCGTGTCAAAATTTTCAAATCCGAATCCGTTTAATTATATAGAATTCGTATCGAATAATCACGTCGTGACCTAAATTACTACCTCTAATAAAAGTAAATGTTGTTAAAGAAGCACACAACCTTAAATATATATTTTTAGACAAGATTTGTTTAAATTATTTACTTAAATTAAATACACTATTGAATTTAAAAATAAAGCTTTAAAAGTATTATTATAATATATGTTTGTAAAATAAAATTTTGTTTAATAATATTTCTCGGATTACATTAATTAATTTAAAGTTATTTTCTAGTTGTGATGCTTATTTCTATTTTTATTATTATTCAAAATTCTTGTCTAGATCGTTGTTCCAACTTCCCGCGAACGATTACCGTATCAATTTTTGGTGCGCATTTTAATCAATCCGCGCACATCATTGTTTCAGTGGTCGGGACTAGCCAAATTCACTTCTAGAAATACTCAAATAGGCTACAAATTGCCGCGCATTTACAAAACTTCACTTTTTGATCTCGCTTTCTATTGGCGAACGGAAATGGAAGACGAAGGAGGAGAGCGATCGAGCTTCGTGGCTGGTCTCATCGAAAACCGAGCTAAAGAGGTACTCTCTTTTTGGCTATCTTGAAAATGCATGAGAACAAAAGAACAAAAGAAAATTCAAAATTTTATATATAATTTCTAATTCTAATTTCAAATTAACAAAGAAATTCAGTTTCGTTATTCAGGTATGATTCTTGTTGCTTTTATATTAACTAAAGCCTTTTATTCCTGTAAGAGATTTTGTGAAGATGATTACAAGTGATTTGTTTTAATCTTGTCTCTAATGTTTATTCTTGTTTTCTTTCTTAAATTCTAGTGCTTAGTTAAGCATATGTAACAGTGACCATTTGTTTAATTACACAGTGAAAAACAATGGACTTAATATTTTGTTTGTACCTGGAATTAGAAAGACAATTTCATGTTTTCGAATTTCATCGGCTATACATGGATAATGAAGGCATAAAAAGACGTACCTTGTCTTTATTTCTTGCGATTCTTTGGTGAGGATGGAGGTTGTTTATATTGCATATGATTTTCATCTTTCTAGAGTGTGGACTATTTCGTTCTTTCACGCGTTGTTGCTTTAGAGAAGTTAGCATTTAATTACATATAAGCCAAAATAAAAAAACAGATTTCAATCTTTTGATTTACATTCAAAATTTAAATAAGATGAATAAAGCTACCTATTCGAAATCTTGGTTGTAATTTCATATCCATTTGGAAAGGAAAGTGATCTTATCTTCTTAGCTAGAATACAGATTTTTAATTGTGATACATAAATCTTCCACTATTATGCAAGTACCAGAGTAGAGTAAATGGTGTGTGGCAAGCTCAAATCTATTGTTAACCCCGAATACCAATTGTTAAAACCTAAATACGAAATTTAGGATGTTATTAGCTAGTTCTTGTATTTGTATTTCATTAAGAATCATTTTTTTAATTCTATACTAGTTGCACAACAAGATCATAAAAGGAAATTTCCATCTTTTTAACACCAATATTATATGTGATCGTGATTCAGTATAGAATTCAAAGAATCAATTGATACTTGCTTTGTTGAGTTGGATCTTAATAATCTATAAAAACTTGTAAGTGCTCTTAAAAATTTGAAATCTATGAATAATTATGTTAATTTCTCTTTTCGTATTACTATTGTCGTCTCCTTAGTATTTACTGTGTCTTCAAATGGATCTCCCAGGTAAGTTAGATTTCCACCGAAGTTTATAACGTTTGATTGAAACTGATTGTCTGAACAGGTTGGGGTAGCTGCTTTTGACTTGAGGTCTGCTACACTGCATCTTTCACAATATATTGAAACCAGCAGGTCTTACCAGAATACAAAAACCTTGCTTCATTTTTATGATCCCATGGTGATCGTTGTTTCTCCAAACAGACTGGTGCCAGATGGTATGGTTGGAGTATCTGAATTGGTAGATCGATTTTATGCTTCAGTGAAGAAGGTGATTGTTGTGCAAACAATGAAAATAATAGCTGAGAATTAAACCAAACACATGGAGACATCAGAAATTTACATGGTTTGGCAATGTGCCTACCTCAATGGGGTTGCGGTTATTTCTGTTATTCACCTTATGAAAATAAGATTACAATACATTACATTTATATTAAACCCTACTTACAAAAAATTTATGAAATTGCCCCTTTAGTCCACCCAGTGTCACTGGCCCTGCCTACTTAGTCCAATGGTGACAGTAAATCTGTACCCTTAATGAAATACGAGCCAATCTGCAATAGTGATGTCACGTGTTCAAAATTTGTAACTCTTTCTTTTTCTATCTCTTCTAAGGGCATAAGCAATTGAATGCTTGTGTTATTTTTTGTTTAAGACAATAATACGAGTACATAATTTGCATGGTTAATGAACTAATATGATTTGTTGATTCATGTAGGTTGTAATGGCTCGTGGTTGCTTTGATGACACAAAGGTTTTCTGAATACTTATGTTGCTTGAGAGGTGCTTTAGACTATGTGTTGACAGTTGTCTCTTTGCTCTAATGCCACTATGGTTAATTTTCCAGGGTGCTGTGATGATTAAAAATTTAGCAGCCAAGGAGCCCTCTGCCCTTGGTTTGGATACATATTACAAGCAGTATTACCTGTGCCTGGCTGCTGCAGCAGCTACAATAAAGTGGTATCAAAGTTCATCTGTAATAATTTGTTGGGAAGACAATGTTTTAGTTCTGAATCCATGAATCCCTCATGAGATTGTATGAATGCAACCGTGAATCTTTGTGTGGATAAGGAAAAGTGCAAGTCTCTGGTGTGCAAATCTGCTCTTGATAGCTCTTTTTCTAATGCAGTGTGCATGGATGGAATGTGAATGATGAACAATTATGATTTATATTCAAGGACTAAATCAATGAACATGATGTCTTTCCATATAGATCCCTGAATTATCAATTAGATTTGTAATTTTAGCAACTAACTTATGTTAATCTTGTTCATTAACATTTTTCATCTTTCAAGTCTCTCTATAATTTTACGATCATCTAGAGTTTGATTAAAGATTTAGAGACTATCAGGCATTTATCACTGCTATGGTACTTTCTATCCTTATTCAGTTTTCCAGTTCTGAAACTCAAGTTAACTTTGTGCACAGGATAGAAGCAGAGAAAGGGGTCATTGTTACAAACCGCTCCTTATTGGTATGTGTTTTATAGTTCATGTTCTTTTCCTAACAATTACAATAAAGAACATGATAATCAGTGCCACAGAGTATTTTTATTTCTTTTAACACTTTAATTTAAATTGTTGGAGCTTGTTGCTGCCTCTAGGCAGTCTAACGCCAGTTATTATTGGACTTCTCCTTTGATGGTACGGTGTATCCTACTTTCCATTTCTCACATGTTTGAAACTATTCTAGATACTTTCTTCCTTTTTTTTTTTCCCTTTTTCTGTATTTCTGCACGCCAGTCACTCTTTGTTTATTAGCATCCACGTTTTATAGTTGACAACTTATTGGATCTTTTATTGAACACTATGAGAATTTTCTCTTAATACTCTTGGTAAATTTTACTGCAAGTGGAGATATCTCTGTCATTATTTAACTATAATTATATACTTGTGGGAGAATATAATCTTACAGATATAACTTTAGCTGAATATTAGGCTTCAGTTATTATGAGTCCCTCAAAGCAGAGTCTTTATTAATCAAACTTCTTCTGTACCACTTGACTGTTTTATCTGTCTCTTTATTTAATGAATTTTCCAAATATAAGATGCTGTTTTGTGAGGATCTTCTTGTCGTTTTTTTTTATGTGGTACTAAGATTTTCTTTAAGACATACAAGTTGACTACACTGCTTCTTGACAAATTTTACAAAACTTGTAATAATAGTTATGCAAGTTTTGAAAATGAATAGCACATGTGCATGACTTCAGATTGCCTTCCATGGGGAAATTTTTTCCATTTCTGTTTATGGTATATTTTCCTCTGTTTTCTGAAGGATTCTAACCTTTATCATTATTGCATCCTCAATTTCTCAGGTTACTTTTAATGGATCATTTGACCACATGAGTATTGATGCTACTAGGTACGCTTGCTTCCCTTTCTAGAAGTCTTTAGTTTGTGCTGTATATATAATACCGATCAGATTTTTGGTAAAATTGTTTCCCACAGGAAAACTGATATTTCACTAAGATAAATTCTACTAGAAATTTAAAGTAAAGTTTGATTATCCTTTCTACTTCTCTGTTATTTAATAGTTGATTTTTATGGCAGTGTCCAGAATTTGGAAATTATTGAACCACTGCATTCTGCCCTTTGGGGCACAAGCAACAAGAAAAGAAGTCTGTTCCATACGCTCAAGACAACAAAAACAATTGGAGGGTATGTGACCAATGTATAAGTTGACTGATGGAGAATTTCCTATTAGCTGCTATTTTTAATTTTTTTTTTTCTAAAAATATCATCTATCATTTTCTTTCTTTAACTCACTAAAGCTCACTTCATACATATGTTTGTAATCACAAACAGACATGCACACAGAAATATATGTGCAAATAATTTTTTTAGGTTTTGTGGAGGGGGTGAGAAGGGTAGGTTGAGGATAATTTCAGAGAAGACAAAGTTGAACACATATGAATATACTAGGAATTTTCATTCTTTGGATAGCAACTGAACATTTCCTCCCCTTTTGCTTTGTGCCAACTTTTCCAGATAACAATTAATATTGTAGAGTTCGTTGGTCTTTCTTCTCCAGGACTAGACTACTTCGTGCCAACCTGTTACAGCCTTTAAAAGATATTGAAACTATCAACAGTCGTCTGGACTGCCTGGTTAGTTTTGCATTTGGAATTTTCAGATTAATCTAGTGCAGCTAGAGATGCATTATTCCTTAACAATTCTCAATTGTGATCCCTCTAATTTTTATCACACACCATTAACTTTGGCAAAGAAGTTTACTTGTTTGAATCATATGTTGTGCTTAATCTGTGCTGATGTGATTGAACAGTAAATTGCTAATTTTTATTTTTTGAGTATACATTACTATTTAAACTAGTTATGATTTAATTTAGGTTGGTCACTTTCCTTTCTTCTTTTATAATTTTTTGGGTTTACTATGGAGTTGGATTGGTTCTTGTAAAATATGTTGGTAGCCACAATCACATAGTACGGACACATAAGAACCATTGACTGCAATGATTTACTTCCCACATCATTCTCAATGAGTGACATTTGTACCAAAGTCCAAAACCATAGCCATTGTGGTGCTAGTAGCTTAGGTCAAATTTGCTTATCTAGCTTTATAATTTGAAGGCAAGCAATTAAGTAGCAACTGTCACCTGAAACTTATACAATCTCTGCAAAAAGATAATCATTTTATATCTGCAAAATATCTAGTTATTGCAATATTGCCTATTTAAAATTTTGTTTTTTCTTTAATTCTTGAATTTTATGATGTAAAGCCATAACATGTCTTTGCAACGTTTTATTTCAGGATGAGCTGATGAGCAACGAACAACTGTTCTTTGGACTCTCTCAGGTACTGCATAAGTTTCCAAAAGAGACTGGTAAGTATAAATGAAAGAAATTAAAGAAATGCTAGGTTCTCTATTCATTTCTTCTGGAGATCACTCCATTTGCTCTGTTAATCTGAAAGTGAACTCATATACTCTCTCAGATAGGGTACTTTGTCACTTCTGCTTCAAGCCAAAGAAAATTACGAGTAAGGTCTTGGATAATGCTAGAAAGAGCCAAACATTAATATCAAGCATTATTCTCCTTAAAACAGCTTTGGACGCTTTGCCTTTACTTGCAAAGGTCAGATTGTTTATTTTCCTGCATATGTAATGAGTTTAACCTAACTCAATCACATTTTCAAATCCTTGCTTTGACTAAATTTTAGGTGCTTAAGGATTCACAAAGTTTTCTTCTTGCAAACATATCCAAGTCTGTTTGTGAAAATGAGAAATATGCTTCCATTAGAAAGAGGTATGTTGCAAAATGTGCAGCAATTGACCGGCTATTTGCTTCTTTAGCTGATATGTTGCTAACATGTAAAATCAAAGATGTTTTAGATGTGTAACTTTGAAATTCTGACATTCTATTGACAAAATTACCAGGCTAAATAGTATGCGCCTCATTGGGAGGCAATTTAATAATACTGGCAATTCATCCTCAGAAAAATAACTGTCAGCTTTGTACTTGGATTTTTGTTCCCAACATCTTTTACATTAATTTCAGCATAGAGTACTGTGCTTATGCCTTCCATTGATCTTCATCTTCTCTTCACAAGGCCCTCTTTCATAGCCCAAAGGGTTCTGTCTGCTTTAGCAGTTACTTTTAAACATTTCCTGTGTCTTTCCAGTATTACTTTTTTCTATTCTTCTGCCTTTTAAGTCCTTGCAATTTTTCTTAATAAACAGGTAGATTATATCCGAAGTCCGCATAGTATTAATGAATTCCAAATATTCTTTTGACTAAGAAATTTTGAAGCCCTTTTCTGTTCCATCATTCTTTCCAAGTGAGGAAAATGGTCCACCACTCCAGAGCCTTGTTAATCTTGATGTCTTCGTTCTTGGTTGTATCATTAAACCATAATAAAGGTACAAATATAGATAGAGAAATAAGGGAAGACGATGCATCCTCAACAATAAACAGCTCGACCAAATTTATCAGTGCTGATTGTGCTAATCTTATGGAACTGTCTGATTGTACAAAGTTTTAACTTATTTATTCTAGTTAGATTAGGATATTTGAATACCAGTATGTCATTAATTTATTTTATGTGGCCATAAATTTAAGTATTTCAGGGACTTTGCTCGCTTATACTTTTCCAAGACATACCATCATTTATGTGTTATCTAGTAAATATGTGTTTTCAAGACTTGACTAAAGCTCCCTTTTCCTTATATATAGAATTGGAGAGGTCATTGATGAAGATGTGCTTCATGCACGGGTTCCTTTTGTTGCTCGCACACAGCAGTGTTTTGCTGTTAAGGCTGGAATTGATGGGCTTCTGGATATTGCACGGAGATCATTCTGTGATACCAGTGAAGGTATTTTTCTTCTTTTCTAATTTTTCTTTTGTTATCTTATTCCCTTTTCAGATGTGACATTATACCAATCTAAATTCATTCCAATTAAAACTGACAGCTATACATAATCTTGCAAACAAATATCGTGAAGAGCTCAAGCTGCCAAATCTGAAGCTCCCTTTTAACAATAGGCAAGGCTTTTACTTGAGCATTCCACACAAAGACATCCAAGGAAAGCTTCCAAGCAAGTTCATTCAGGTAATGGATAAAAGTTTCTCATAGTTCTTCTGGATATATGGTATCTCCTGATTATTTATTTCTGATTTTTATATAATTTTGAGATCAATCAGGCAGTGAAACATGGAAACAATATACATTGCTCAACATTGGAACTTGCTTCTGTAAGTACTTATTACCATTGGACGAAAATCCATTCACTTAGTATTAATCAACAATCTTAATCGAAATTGAAGACTAAAATCAGCGTAATAAGGTCATGGATGATTATCCTATACTTTCATCAATATTATGTTGGTATTTTCTGGTTAAGATAGAGTTCCATGTGTATTGTTTTACTCTGTATGGAGTGAACTTTGATCATGATCTAGGATTGGATTAGCCTTGTGATGAGTTAGACATGCCAAAATGGTTTTATGCTGATTAAATGAGATGTTGTCATGGGGTTGCTTATAAGTCTTGTTTTTAAGTAAGGAGGTATTTAGAGTGGTTAGTAGTTATTGCAGAGTTTTCTAAGAAACTCAGTTATGGCTGTAAGTGCTGCAAAAAAATTTTGCATCAGGTTGCTATCTTGAAGATGTTTGGGATGAGCATATTGGGAAAGGAGCAACAATCCTAACACACCAATTGAAATGATAAGATCCACATTTGCCTCCATTAAAATGACATCTGTTAATGTCTTTCTTTTTGTGATTTTGATGGCACATATTACAATGGTTACCATGGGTGATTGCTGTTTCTTTTACGAACCTTTTGGATGTGTGATTTAATTTTAGCTTTTAATTTACTAAGCTCAAGTTTGACCACTATGAGAATTATTAGCAACACCTGCTATTCTACAGGTTATCGTGAATTTGTATATTATTGTTTGTGTTAATATTGGTATGGTTCCTCATGTATGAGTTGGTTGAGCATTAAATTATACTTTCCAGGTCTTAAAAATATCTCCATAAATTTTACTCCATTGCCTGAAATCATTTGCAGCTGAATGTCAGAAATAAGTCTGCAGCTGGCGAGTGCTATACGAGAACAGAAATCTGTCTGGAAGGTTGTGATGGACTTGTTAATTGTGTTAAATGTTTTGACTCATGAGTTAAGAACGCTTCCATTCATAACTGATGTAAATGTTGCTTTTGATTCAGTGAAGTACTTGATTTCTTGAAAGCTATTGGCCTCCTGAGGGGTGGGGCTTGTTTTATTAAGTAATGGCTGGATTTTTACTTGCCAAATGGAAATGATCATCTTTCACCATTTTGATTTTTAATTGCTGGATGATGTGATATGGTAATGTTGGGGAGAATGGCCAGTCAAAGAAATTTCATATGCATTCTTCATGTACATTTTTAGTTGGGTTTGAGAGGGAATAAGTAGGTCAGTGCGGTAGTGGTTTGTGGGAGAGGATGGCAAATGTCAACACTTGTGTCTTCTGGCAGCTATATGGACTTAGAAGGATAGGAGGTTCATAATTTTTCGATGATTATTCTCTTATGCCATGCTATAAACTTTGAAAATCTAATAGAATTTCTTTGCAGTGGCAGCTTTTAGTGACAATGCTTCAAAATCACTGCATTCTATCTTTGTTAAACTTTATGGAATTCTTTTGTCAAATTTAATATTTTGTTTGCATAGTACAATAATTCAGTGACTGCTTATTTTTATCTGCATGTAGCATTGGTAGATGCCATAAGGGCCGACGTCTCTGTGCTCACATTGCTTGCGGAGGTTCTGTGCCTATTAGATATGATTGTTAATTCATTTGCTCATACCATATCAACTAAGCCAGTTGACCGATATATTAGACCTCATTTTACAGGTTAGTACTTCTTCTTCACTTATATTTTTCTGCCCTTCCAGGAGGATACTTGATCATGTCATACTTCTAACAGAGAATGGCCCACTTGCAATTGATGCCGGAAGACACCCTATCCTAGAAAGCATACATAATGACTTCGTTGTACGTTAGTTTAGCTTTTTTCAATTTGACTGCTTATTGAGACTCTTTTTTGTAGACAAAATTTAGACAACTGAAATTCTGCTAGAGCCCTTAATAGCCTGATTGATTGTTTTCTATGCAGCCCAACAATATCTTCATTTCGGAAGCATCAAACATGGTGATTGTCATGGGTCCCAACATGTACGAAATGTGTTCCTGGCATGGAGTTTAACTCAGTTGATGTCGTGTTATTTTTCTTGTTGATATTTAAAACAGTTGCAGGTTTGAATTTAGAGATAGCTTTTGTTATTTTTCCTGGAACAAACAGTCTTACACGCATAAAACCACAAGATTAACCATCAGCTGACCAACAAGTACCCCTTACCTAAGTTAGTTGCCAATCTTTTATGTGAAGAATGATAATTTAAGTTGCACATATAAAATTACCTAGGAATATTGGGATATCATGCATTTTGCTGATGGAAAATCGACCGTGCTTTCTGAATGTAGAGAACTTGAGTTAAGATAAACATTGAGAATGGCTAGTTTGTGCTTCTTTTCATTTTTTAATCAAAAGCTGCCTTTCAAATTGCAATATAGCAGATTCATTCATTAATTTTAAAGAAAAATTGGCATGGAAAAGCAAGGTCCTTTCGAGATTTATAAGAGTATAAGTCTTCATAATAGTCCCAGCTAGAGTTTTATAATTTTATAGTGTAAGGCGTTTGCTGGAAACTCACATGAAACATATAAATTGTAGTAAACTACCACTGAGTTGGCTTATGTCTAAGTGTCCTGTAAAAGCATGTGCATGATGGGTTCAGGATAAGGTAAACACTGGGTTTGGTATTTTTTTTTCCCCTGGGTGAGCCATGTCCGAGTAAAGAATATTCTGTTTCATTTCTAGATTTTCCTTGTGTTTGATACTATCTATGATTTCCTTCAGGAGTGGAAAGAGCACTTATCTTCAGCAAGTCTGCCTCATAATTATTCTTGCACAGATTGGTTCTTATGTTCCTGCTCATTTCTCAACTATAAGGGTAGTTGATCGTATGTTTACAAGGATGGGTACAGTGGATAATCTTGAATCCAACTCTAGTACGGTACGATTTCTGAACTCCACTGTTGCAAACTCATAGTTCTTGTTCTTTGATGTTTCTACTCTGCTCCCTTCCAAATTGAGGAGACAAAGGGGAAAGCCCTGTTTTGTTAGTCCAGGAATTCTTCTTTCTATTTTTCTCAAATTGTTTTAGTTATTTGGTAGAAATTTTGATACTGTTAATTCATTATTTGTCTTTACCAAGTCATTTATAAGCATGTAAAGAACTAATTTCAAGTCTTGGTGTCACTGCCAATCAATATATTTGATAGATTTTAAAAAAAAGGGATTTGTTTTTGATTGAATTTTGTTAACAGTTCATGACAGAGATGAAAGAGACAGCCTTTATTATGCAGAATGTCTCCCAAAGGTAAGGAGCTGAAGGATGATTTGATTTCCTTGAAAATTCCAATAGTTTCTATAAATCTTTATGATTTGATAGGAGTCTGATTGTGATGGATGAGCTTGGGAGGGCTACTTCTTCCTCTGATGGATTTGCAATTGCATGGAGCTGCTGTGAGCATCTCTTGTCACTCAAAGCGTAATCACTTTTCTCCCTTGTCCACTGCATACCTTCAGTTTGTTGCAAAAACCTGAATAGTGTACAAACTCTGCTAGAGAGAAAGCTGAAACGTTGCTTTGTGACCATGGGATTGGCTTTCTGTTTTTCCCTATGCTTGAATGTAGAACATACCATATCTTCGTTAGATTTTGCTAAATAATTGATGATGCTGTGTGTGTGTTCACTCAAGCGGTGGCCTTTCCTTTGAACATTGGTATAACATTTTATGAGTTCAAAACATATTTGATGTTGCTGCCTTTTACCTGTTGTTGCGAAAATAACATAATTTCAAGGAATTCTTGACTTAAGGCAGCTAAATACTAGTAAAGTATCACATTTATCGAACTTTTGAGTGATACATATATATTGTTATTTAACATATCTAAATGACTATTTTCGATTAGTAAATAACCAAATGATAGTGGTTACTCAAGTAAAGTATCCACTTCATATACCACATATGAGAGGTCACAAAACCAAACCACGCAAGGTTTTCATTGATCTCATTGCCTATCTTCAACTTCTTGCTTGGGGTTCTATAGCATTAGAAATATTTTGACTTCAACAAAATGATAATCCTATTTATACTTATTGTGGCTATAGATGGTTTAGCACTGAGGACTTCAATTCATTATTTCTCTTTTCTAAAGATATTGAGACTCACAAACAATAGTGTGATCATTTATTTATGGTTCTCTTATTGTCTGGCTTACATTAAGAGTATGTTGGACTTCGATCATCGTTTCTGAGCAGTTCAATCATTCTTACATTTGAAAAAGTGGAGGGTCGTCTCAAACTAGTTACAATTTTTGACAATCCTACTATGGTTCAGACTTATTGCACTGCTTTGGTCACTAAGCCTACCTCTGCACCTCTTACATGGTAAAGTGGATAGGCTAGCGGTCAAGGACATGGACAAGATGGTAAGCCACTCTACTTTTATTGCCACAAGACACGTTCAAGTTGAATGTTATAAGCCTTATGGTCGTCCACAACAGGCAGTTTGTGTTTATTGTAAGAGACTAGGACACATTCGAGCAGAATGTTATAAGTTTCATGGTTGTCCACAACAAGTAGTAAATACTACTTAGACTGAGTCCTCAACTACAGTCTCCACAGAATCAGGGGATACCTTACAGCGAATCTCGAATATGAATTTGCTGAATTTCTCAAATTTTGAGCTTTCAAAGCAGCTTCCACCTTCATTATTGCTTTCGTTACCTATGTAGGTCATCGTACTGTCTATTCATCCCTATCCTTTTATCTTGTAGGGTCATGGATTTTTGATTCAAGTGCTACTGATCATATATCCGATAATAGATCTTTGATCACTCATATCTCATATTCTCAAACATCTACCTCTACCACCTTAGCCAACGGTAATAAAATTCTTACTTGGTGCCATAGAATTATTTCTTGGCTGCTATCTACATTCCGTACTTTATGTGCCTAATTCACCATTTAATCTTTTATCTGTAAGTTACTGAGTACTTTGAAGTGTACTCTCTCATTTTCTTTTGATTCTTGTTTACTATAGGATTAGAGTACACTGAAGATAATTGGCACAGTACGTAAGGTTCATGGTTTGTACTATCTGTTACAACAACCATCCACCATTGTCTATTTTGCAATCACTCTATTACAGCTTCATCGGTGTTTGGGCTATCCAAATCTTTCAACACTGAAGAAAATGCTTCTTAGTCTTTCCAAATTTATTTCACTAGAATGTGAGTCGTGTCACTTTAAAAAACATCTTAAAAGTTTATATCCAAGTAAAGTCAATAAACGAGTTACGTCTATTTGATGTTTATTTAGATATTTGAGGTCTTAGTAGAGTTGTGTCAAAACTCGGATTTCGTTATTTTCTTACATTCATAAATGATTATTCTCATTGTACTTGAGTTTTTTTTAATAAAAGATCGTTCTGAGGTACCTTCTATTCTTCAAACCTTTTATGTTGAGGTGTGTAATCATTTTCATACCTCTTTAAGATTTTACAAAGCGACAATGTAAAAGAATACACATCTGCTTCTTTTCAGTCTTTTTTTGCTTTAAAGTGGATTTTACACTAAATCACTTGTCCTTATACCCCCAGCAAAATAGTGTGGTAGAACATAAAAATAGACATCTAGTAGAAATTGATCGCACTCTTCTCTTAGGTATGCATTTTTCTATCCAATTTTGAGATGCCATAATCTTGACTATATGCTATTTAATTAATTAAATGCTTTCCACACCACTAAGGGGACTAGATTCGTCATTTTATTCTTTTTCCTAATGAGCCACTTCATTTCCTTTCACCACATATTTTTGGTCCTACTTGTTTTGTTCATGTTCACACTTCTGGTCGTGACAAGTTGTCAGTCAAATTTCACAAGTGTATTTTCCTTAATTATTCTCATCTTCAAAAAGTTATAAATATTATTCTCCAGAATTCGATCAATATTTTGTGTTAGCCGATATCTCCTTTTTTGAGTATACTCCTTATTTTTCTTTGTCCTCATCTCATTTAATAATGTCTAGTCAAGTTTTGTCATTATCTGTTATAATTGTACCACAATCTAATGGCCTTGAGTCAACATCTATGGTTTCTTCCAATCTATCTAAATCTTGGCTTTTATTACAGATTTATTATCGTCGTCCTTGTCTAGACATTATGCTGACTGTTGAGAAGTTATCAACAAACAATCTTCCAATTCCATCCACGGATCCTTGTCCTGTGCCTTCTTCTTCTATGCCTTCAGATCCTCAGCTAAACTCCAATCAATATACGCTTCATCGTAGCACTTGTAATCTTCATCTTATTTGTAATTTCTTAAGTTATCATTGTTTATTTTATCTTTTGTCTCTATTCCTAGTACTATTAAAGAAGCTTTGACGAATCTTGCATAGTATCAAGCAATGGTTGAGAAGTGACTACCTTGGATTATGCTGAAATTTGAGAACTTGTCCCCTTACCACTGAAAAAATCGATTGTTGGATGTTGATAGGTATACATAGTAAAGGTAGGGCTAGATGGTTTGATCAATTAACTGAATGCTGGTTTGGTTGCTAAGGGATATACTCAGATTTTTGGATTGAATTATGGTGACACATTCTCTCCAATGGTTAAGATGGCTTCCGTACGATTATTTCTTTCCATTGCAGCTGTTTGTCATTGGCCTGTATATCAGCTGGATATAAAGAATGCTTTGTTCCACAGTGATTTATTTAAAGAGGTTTATATAGAGCAATTGCCTGAATTTGTTGTCTTAGTTTGCAGGTTGAGGAAGTCATTATACGGTCTTAAGCAATCTCCACGTGCATGATTTGGACGTTTTAGCTTGTTGATTCAAGGGTTTAGCATGACCCAATATGAAGTTGACTATTTTGTCTTTTATTGCCTTTCTTTAGATAGATGTACTTATTTGATTGTGTATATGAATGATATAGTTGTCCCTGGAGATGATTCAAGTGACAATTAATTTGAAGAAATGCTTACATAATCATTTTCAAACAAAAGTTATGGGTTGATTGAGATATTTTCTCTGAATCAAGATTGCACAAGCTTCTCATGGAATTTGTATTTCGATGCAAAAATATACTCTTGAAATATTACAAGAAATAGGAATGCTTGATGTCAGACCAGCTAATATTCTTATGGATCTAAATCTTAAGCTTATGCCAGGTCATGCAAAGTCTATTATAAACCCAGGAAGGTACATGAGACTACTAGGTAAAATTAATTATCTTATTACCATGAGGCTTGATATTTCTTATGTAGTTAGTATTGTGAGTCGGTTCTTTGATTCTCTATGTTCTAGCCATTGGGATACAATTACATACTTCGATATATTAAAGGATCTTTAGGTACGAGTCTCTTGTTTGAAGATAAGGAACAATCTTAGATTAAAGGTTATTTAGATACAAATTAGGGTGAATGTCCTATTAGTCGATGGTCTACATCCAAGTAATGTGTGTTGTGTGGTAAAAGTTTGGTATCATTGAAGAGCAAGAAGCAGAATGTGGTAGCAAAGTCTAGTGTTAAAGCAGAATATCGCACGATGGCATTGGCAACATGTGAATTAATGTGGCTTAAGCATCTGTTAAGCTAAGTACTAAAGGGCCTATACAACTTATTTATGATATGAAGCTACTCTTCACATCTCTTCTAACTCAGTTTTTCATAAAAGGATGAAGCATATTGAGATTGATTTCATTTTGTATGAGAGAAGATTATAGCTGAAGACATCATTACTTTTCATGTAGGATCAGTTAGCAGATATTCTTATGAAATCTCTTCGGAGTCCTTGAGTGAAATATGTGTAACAAGTTAAGTACTTATAATATATATGCACTAGCTTGAGAGGGAGTGTTAGAGATATGGAAAGTATGAAGTATTGAAACTATAAATTAGAAAATCATGCACATTGCATTTTTCTTTTTGATTCAGTTGTGTATATATGTGTAATCTGTATCATTTCATATACAGAAATAAAAAGATTTCTCTCATTTCATAATATAGAATGCCTACCATTGTCAAATATATATTTCTCATATTTTATCCATTAAACTACTACTATGAGAGATGTTTTAATTCTCTAGAGTACTAATGGATGAAAAACTAGACGTGTTCTTATTCATAATATAAGTCAGATTATTAGTTCTGTCATTGTTCTCTTTTCATTATTGAAAGTGACAGACAAACTTTGTTTCCAAAGATTAATGTATCTGCTGTGAATCTTCAGGTACACTATATTTGCCACACACATGGAGAACCTGTCAGAGTTAGCAACGTTCTATCCGAATGTTAAAATTCTTCACTTCTACGTTGATATCAAAAACAATCGTTTAGATTTCAAGGTGAAAGTTGCTTGGTTTATTCAAACTAATATTGAATTCTAGCTGCTTTTGGCTTTGACTAATGGTAAATTAATTGATCCAGTTTCAACTGAAGGAGGGACCGAGACATGTTCCACATTATGGCCTTCTATTAGCAGAAGTGGCAGGATTACCAAGCTCAGTGATTGAAACGGCCAGAAACATCACGTCAAGGATCACCGAGAAGGTAATTTGATTCAAGCAGACACCCAAGTTTAAATTTTTCATATTCACTGCGAGTTTGAATTCTTCTTGCACTTTTCATTCAATCTTCTGGGAATAATAAATCATCCAGAGTGGCATGAGTTAAAAAAGAGACCATAATTTTATTTTTAGACACACTATTTTTATTAGCAGAATAATTGACTGAATTAAGAAATTTGTCATGGTGCTCCTATACATAATTTTGTATCATATTAAAATACTGTTATTCATATCGTGTTAAGATATAGTTATTCTTCTTAGAATAGTTAGATAAAAATATACCTGGAGTTATTAGTTATGAATTCGATAATCTATTGTTGTGAATTCCCAGGAGGTAAAGCGTATAGAAGTAAATTGCTTGCAGTATAACCAAATCCAGATGCTTTACCATGTTGCTCAGAGGCTTATATGCTTAAAATACTCCAGCCAAGATGAGGAATCCATTCGACAAGCATTGCAAAGTCTAAAAGAGAGTTACACAAAAGGAAGACTCTGAAATTTCTCGTTAGAACTACGGTCAGTAAGTATTAATTGCCAGGTTCACCTGCTGGGAAATACAGCTACTATTATGAATGTAGAAGGCCATCTGCTTGCCAGTTATCCTTGGAAGTTAGCATTAAGCTGTAAAACAAAAAACAAACTTGGAATTTTATGAACAGATTATCGAGCTATAACCGGGGGTTTGGTGGAAAAAAATAATTGGGTAAGCGATTATAATTGAGAAATATTATTTGTTAGCGATGATAATTGAGAAAGACCCAAAGGTTCCAATCTGCATTACTATGATAATCCAAAGTAACATCAAAATTACTTCCTAGTACAATAATCGTAAAACGTTGAGCAAATAGTAAATAAGATCTTGAAACTATTAAAAGATAACATTTTAAAGCAATTATCAAATCATCGCAAATTCAAGATACTCATATATCTTAATTTAGAATGCAAGGCTTCCCAATAAAATATATTCCAAAGTATTTCAGTCTCTAAAAAACTCAAAATGGCAACTACTATGTAATCCAGACAAGATCCTAAAAGTGATGATAAAAAACCATCACAATGATCAACGGTAGCGACGAAGAGAGAGAGTATTGTTTCTCTTCCATGTCGCCCTGCGAGAAGGCCGAGCCTTGTGATGCAAGTGTCCCTTTCCACGAAGACCTCTGTATTTCTTTCCCGCAGAAGTAAGGCCACGAAGCTCCCTGTGCTTGTGTACAGGATTGCAAATCCAGTTAATTCTTGGGTCGTTACGGACAGCATTATGAGCAGGATCCACCAAGATTACCTCAAAATATTTGTAAGTAGAATCCTGTATATAAGAAAGAATAACCATATAAGCAGGAATCAGTATACGAGTCAATAAAGTAAAATGTCTGAAGGACATGGGCATATCAAGATTAGCATGCAAACCTCATTGATCCAGTATGAGTTGACAACCCTGAGACCTCCCAACTTCCGTCCGGCACGCTCCTCTGCAACAGACCTCTTGCTACGCTGAAACTTCAATTGAGTAACACCTTGATTTGTGGGCTTACCATACACAATACCCTTGGGGACCAGCCTCTTACGACCACCACGTCTCACCCGCACTCGGTAAACAACATAACCCTAAAAAAAGGGAAGAAAAAAAAAATAGTATCACAACCCTGACAAAATGATAAACCAAAACTTGTCACACCAGAACCAGAGCTTCAGACACTACCAATGATAATCCTTAAGTTGATGGAAATTTAACAGAAAAGATATATGAATGAGTCAAGAATACGCCCGTGAATCTGAATAAATGGAACAAAAGATATTTAAGAAGATATAGGGAAAATATTATCAAAATACTGTATCGGATCGAGACAAAAGTGAAATTCAAATGAAACAAATCCACTTGGTCAGATGATCGATTATTTATTTAATGTAGCTGGTCTCAGGAAGCACACAATCATTATACGTAAACACCCCAACTAGAGATGACTACGCATCAAGGTACCGCTTAACCAGCATGACCAAAATAAATACCTAAATAATTTAGGGCTCCAAACTATATGCACAGGTGTTTGTTGGTGCAATGAGTGAATGCAATGTCCAGCTAACAGCTGAAAATGAGAAACGGAGCTCAATCTGAAGCTCTCAAATATAATCCGAGGCGTTTTCTAATTACAATTAATCTAAACTAGTAGATTTGCTTCTTGGTCCTCCAGTTAAGTGCTACAACTTTCTCATCCATGTTAACCTATAAGTGATAATTCAGTTGGTGGAAACATATCAGAATCCAGATCCATTTGGTTATCATTCTAAACAATCCAAATATGAAAATATCGCCTAAACTATACAATTGCTTCATGAAAACTTGGTACAAGCAATACAAGGTTCACATGTTTAACTACAAACATTTTAGAAGTAAAACAAATAAAAAAAACGCAAAGCAACAAAATATAGCTAAGCCACGATAGAATACCTGCTTGGCCTTGTAACCCAATAGACGAGCCTTATCAGGACGAGTGGGACGAGTGACTCGTACGATAGAAGGATGTTGGCGGTATTCCCAACACCTCACCCTCTGCAAGAACCTCATCACATCGGATTGCTTCTTCCTCCATAGCTCTGACACGTACTTGTAAGCTCCTGTGTTAATTAATCCCACTAATTAATTTCATTTCAAATTTGAAAAAAAAAAATATCTCCCAACTTGCTCCAACTATTACTAGACACTCAGTTTAAAAACAAAAAACAATAAAACAATTCCATTTTGTTTACAAAATGACTATCAGAAAAAATCTAGTTAATGAGCTCATTCACTTATTACAGCAATAAAATTTCGTAACAGACAACACCGATGAACCGATAAACTCATAAACCAAAATAAAAAAAGAAAAGAAAAAACTATAGATCACTAGATAAATGGAAAGAAGAGAGGCTACCCATTGGCTTCGTGCTGATCACCGCAGTCTTGATGATTAGGGTTTCCCTTACAAAGAGAGCGAGTTTTTGTAGAGAGACCCCAGTCTTAAAAAGGTCGTGTGATTGCAGACTGGTAATCTGGGCCGTCCATTCATTTCATAACCTCTGAACAATCAATGGGCTTGACACTGTTGCACATACCAAACCAACCCAAGAGCGTGGACTGGAGTACAAGGGGTATCTGGGCTTATCAATTCCAGCAACCTACTTTGTTTGTATTGAGTTGTATCCTTACAAAACAATCAAAAAGGATACAAGTATAAATGCTAATTACAATCTCAAATGTTCTAATTTTATTTGCTTCGACGAGTTTCTTCTTGTTTATTTAATTTATATAATTATTTTCGTTATAATGAGTTTTTTTCAACATTATAACAAATGAATTGATATCAATCATTTATTTTCTATAATGTATTTCTTAAAAAAAATAAAGAGTACAATGGCAATATAAAATTATTGTATTAGGATTGATTTTAATTTTTATGTTGTAATTTTTTAAAAACTAGAAGGTATAATAATCACAATAAATTAATTTATTAAAAATTAATAATAAAATAATTATAATATAATTATATAAAAAATTTTATAAAGAAGACATATTGACAAAAATATTTTAGACTAAAATCATAATTTTTTAAAAGTTAGGTTTATTTATATTCTAATTTTTACTTTGAATATTAATATTTTAATAAAAAAATTAATACAAAAATATTTTTAATTTAAATTATTATTAAAAATAATATTTTTATCGAATATTTAAAAGAATGTATAACGTTTATTTTTAATTTTTTAAAATAAATTTATTGAATAAAAGAATATTTAGAGTAAAAGTCAACACTCCTTCTGTAGAAGTCAGTGGAGTTGGATTTCTTTTTTTTTTTTTTTCAGAAACTAAACAAAGGAAATTACCCCTTCCCCTAAACAAAGGAAATGACGCAAAGAAAACAGAACAGCAGCCAGCAGCCTCCAGGAAGAAGTTACGAGTACACGAAAAGTCTGAAAAGGAGAAATAGGGCACCTAACGCATCACGATCTAATACTGGACTCTCTGTCTTCAGCTGTACTGGGTGATCAAAAAATGGCGGCTTCTTCAATCTCTTTCTCTTCAAATTCTGCGTTTACTAATTCACCTAATCCCAAAAACAAACCCTTGTTCAATCATTTCCCAAACACACTAAAGTTCCATGCCACCAAGTATGCTCCAGGCGCCGCAATCACATTCTCACGCGCCACTTCTGTAATTCTCCTTGCATCTGCCGTAGATTCACCGGCCACCAATGAATCAGCCACGACCTTTCACGGTCTCTGCTATGTGGTCGGAGACAACATCGATACAGATCAAATAATCCCGGCGGAGTATCTCACTTTAGTCCCGTCCAAACCCGACGAATATGAGATAATCGGCTCCTACGCTTTAATCGGCCTGCCGTCGACCTATACCACGCGCTTCATTGATCAAAACGAAATGAAGACAAAATACAAGATTGTAATCGCGGGAGATAATTTTGGGTGCGGATCGTCGCGTGAGCACGCGCCGGTGGCATTGGGAGCTGCTGGATGCGCGGCCGTGGTTGCGGAGAGTTATGCGAGGATATTTTTCAGGAATTCGGTTGCTACTGGGGAAATTTATCCGCTGGAATCGGAGAAAAGGCTCTGTGAGGAGTGTAGAACCGGCGATGTGGTGACGATTGAAATGTCTGAGACCCGTTTGACTAATCATACGACTGGGAAGGAGTATAAGTTGAAACCCATTGGTGATGCGGGGCCTGTGATCGAGGCTGGAGGAATTTTTGCTTATGCGCGAAATACCGGAATGATTCCCACCCAAAACTGAGGTAGCTCATTGTTTTACCGCACAAAGTTTATACAGAATCCATTCTACGTGGGAATTAAATCAAATTGAAGTTAGCTTTGAGTCTGAGATAGGCATGTGTAATTCAGACATGGTTAAACTGATTTCTGGTCCATTGGATTAAGGTCTAACTGATAGTAATTTGCCATTAGTTATATTCTTGCCTTATTTTGTCTTGGAAATAGTCATTGAGTGTTTACTTTTGAGTGTAATGTTGAGTTGGTTGATCTTTAAAAGAATCTATTTTTTTACTGATATCTGAATACTAAACTGCTCGATGTAATGACATAGTGTACTTTTTGATAATAATGCTTAGCTTTTTGGTTATGAGATTAGAAATAATTTGTTGGCTAAACTTTTCAGAAAATGTAGGTCTAAGAGTCATTAGAAATAGAATAGTTTAATAATTATTTGGAATAAAGATAGTAATGCTTTATCAATGTTTTAATTACGTTATTGTTTTTCAGTGGAATCTTGAAGATGACTATGAAAACTGAGATTCCTGGTTATTATCAGTTGTTTCATGCATAATTGGCACTTGTATCTTTGTTTCGTTTACTATATAATTAAGAACTAGAACTCACGTTTGGAACACCATTTTAATCAAATTGGTTGACAGCGGGTGACAATGGGTTGACATTTAACAATCATTCTTTTTCTAAAATAGCACATTAGAGGTGAAATAAAAATGATGTTGGAAGGAGTGTCAGGGATGAGTGTACTTAGATCAGGTATTGGCATTTGATCAGAGTTTATGTAATATGTGCATGGATATGGATCAATGCTTGATATCCGAGATGCTAGTAATCATTATCGAAAAGAAAGCAATGGAAACTCATAAAGTATTTACTAATAGTTTGCACAATATGGGTTATTTCATGTTCTGTTTATTTTATACAAGGCTTCTGATTGTTGAATTTTGTCCTTGAATTAGACTTATCTATTTGTACATTTGTGTAGTTTTTTTGCAGGGAATATCGTCTTGCAGCATCATATACCGGCTTCATAGTCTGTTGATACTGTAGATTGGAACTCTACTTTTCGAATGCTTAGCCTTCAATCCTAGTTCAGTCAGAATATAATTTCCTGCCCTACTACTAAAATGTCATGGCTTGTCTAGGTGATGTAAGAATAAACAATGTTTAATCTCTTAGTTAACTTTGTTGAAATGCATGCACTTGAACTTTGTATTTAATTGGTTTTCGGCCTAAAATTGCTTATGCTAAAGTGGTTGTCCGAATGAAATGATGCTGTCAATCTTTAAGTAATTTGAAGTGGTGGAAGTGTCTGTAATTAGATTCAAATTTCAGTTCCTTTTCTTCTATTACTTGTTGATAGCATAGATATTTTATGCATGGTTACGGTATTCTACTTTAGTTTTAGCATTGACATTCGTTTATTGCTTGTGCTTCTGGATGGAGAAGGAGAAAGTTTAGAATAAATACTTCAAAAGTAGTACAATCATTCACTGGTAATATGATTGATGGTTATCAAAATTAAAGTCTACATAAGTATTAATGTACTGGATCATCACAGTTGTTTCTGCTCTCGGAGGAACACTGAACCCATTTCTACTTCTGCTGCTGAATTTTTTTCAGAATTTTCTTGTTGAAAGGAAAAATTTTTTTCTAATAATTTTGTAATAATCCAGAATTTTCTCCAGAAAATTCTGAAAAATTTTGTAATAATCCAGAATTTTTTTCTTGTTGAAAGGAAAAATTTTCTCCATGTGTAGCAGAGCTAGCTGGGTGAGGCAGAACAATTTCAATTAATCTTTAAGCTTAAATAGTTAGTTCAGTTTGAAATTTCAATGGATTTGAATTCGTTATAATGATATGTTTATTTATTTTTTATTTATAATAATTGGATCTATCTATCTATCTTTCTTTGAAAGGCATTTGTTTGATGTTGTATCATACTTTTATAAATAATATAAATTTCATAAAGTGGAAAATAAGTAAATATTATAATCATATTTTTAATATTATAATTAGACAAATATGTTTATTTAATTTTATAAAGATGTAACTATTAAATTTTTAATATTATGTAGAAAAAACAAATATCTTTAAAATATCGTAATAACTAAAATTAAATTTTATAGTTTACATTATTTATTAAAAAACAAAAAAACGTATACGCATTAAGGGATTGAATATTTAATAATGGATGACCTCAATAAGTAGTTCTGTCTAGTTTCTCTTCTTTACACATTCCAGACAAGATTTCGTGCCCATTTGGTAATAGTACTCCAGTGAAATTGTTTATAAATTATGAAAAACCACAATCCAGACAATTTTGGACAATTGAATTCGTGCCCATTTGGTAATAGTACTCCAGTGATTTTTCACAAGTATATTAAATACAATTTTAACTACTGAAAGTAACAATAATTCAATAATTTATAAATAATATAAATTTTTTTTTATGTATATGCACATTAATAAAAAGTTAATAAACAAGTAATATATTCAGCCATTTGAAGATTTTTTTAATTCGGTTAAGTTTGGGCTATAAACTTTAAAATAAGAAAAAATTTAAGTGGGAGAACGGGGAAAGCGGAGATTTGGATGGAGAATAAAAATTCTCATTATAAGATTAGATTAAACAGAGTCCATTATTCGCGTACAATAATCCTTCGTACAATCATTCAAGGTTCCCTTCAAAAATGACTGTTTATCCTATCTATGCTTCCGTCGTTCCCGGTGTCTCGGCTCATCCTCCCAATCAGCGGGTGGTGGTGGAGAACGTTCGTATCTAGAAGGCTTTCTCTTGAAATGTCTCTCATCATCACTAGACTCATAGTCCACACCGCTACTAGTCTTCAGTGTCACTGCCTTGGCAGAAGAAGAAGATTTGTAATCGTCGTAATAACCGTTGGATGAAGACTTGTGATGGGTGGCAGAAGCAGCAGAAACACCACCACCTACACCCAAGCCTACTGGTTCTGAAGAAGAAGACAACTTACGTTTCTTGCTGGCATTGGCAGCGGCAGTTTCTTCTTCAGGGAAGCTAATGCGAGAAAACACACTGCCCTTATGCTTTTTGTCCGCCGCAAGAATTGATGGCGCTGTTGAATTGGGCTTGGTGGTGGGTTCAGAGGAAGGTTTTGATGAGGAATCTGAATGATAATGGCGACGGCGCTCTCGCTCCCTTTCTCTTTCCCTTTCACGCTCACGATCATAATCGTAGTCATAATCACGATCACGGTGGTCAGACTTTCTCTTGGATGGGCGTGGGGGTAGGGGTAATGATTCTGGAGAGGATCTCACAGACCGGTGGCGAGGGTGAGGCTGTTCTATGCTTGAAGCTTGGGGAATGGATTTCTGCAACCAAAGAAAATAAAAAGAATAATCCAGTCACAATCAGAAACAAAGATAGTCCCCATTTTGACTTTTACGGGCTTTTACCGATAGGCTTTTAAAGAGCCTTCCACATACTAGACTACCAACCCAATTTTATTTATTTAGTCCATTCTGTGTTTAAACTTGATTATTAGTTCCTTAATTATTTACAGATGGCAACAGCTCTCTCTCTCTCTCTCTCTCTCAATTTTTTTTTTCATTGTTTGGAATATATAGAAGAGTTAAATCACAAATAACTAAAGATAATATTGAAGATGTTATTATTTTATCTGTTGTCCATTGAGCCAACGGCATAACATAAAATGATTGGTGGAGTCGGTAGTAAATACTATGAAATTGAATAAAACCACAGTTTATTTGAGACTGATGAACAATGGGCCCAATCCCAAACCCAAAGATCCAGGCCCACTAAATAAGAGAAAATAAACTCATACAACATCCACTTTATTAGATAACCTAACTACAACCACCAAATTAAATTTATTTCCGTTTTCTCACTAAGAAAAGAAAAGGTCTATCTTGACAAATAAGTGTGCTCTTGCCATGGTAAAAAAAAAAAAAATGGGCGAAAATTTGTAAATTGAAAAGACATACAGATTTTGATTTCATTGAAGAAACATCGCCAGCACCGCCGCTTACTTCCCTACCATATTCTCGATCTCTGGAGAACTCCCTACAGAAAAATTAAATTAATGTATTAAGCTACTTGTCCTACTTGCATCCATAAAATAAGCCACACAAATGACTCAAGATTGGTTAGTTAAATGCATGTCCCGTATATTTATTAGCGGAGGTATAAGTAATGTCATACAACTGCTTTCCTTTCCTCAAGACCACCTCCGTTAAATTATAGGTTCGGCAAACACCACATACAGACAGAAGAAACCCCAGAGACACTAGCCACCTACTAGTGGGGATCTAACCTGCCCCATAATCCAATACAAAATGATGTACTATGCAAAATCAGGCAACCAAAATAAAAGAACCCAAGCATAATAAAGAAACAATGGAGAAGAAGTGAGAGCAATTCCCTTGTCAACTTTAGGTTATCCTATAAGTTTGCTCAAATGTATATAATAAAGAACCACATGTTTATTTTGCCACTGTAAATTACTCCTACCTTTCACCCCGTCTCTCATTTTCACGCTTCCTCCGCATATCAGCTTGTCGAGCCTCAAATTCTTCTCTGCTCATGACCGGATGTGGAACAGTCATTCCCATACCAAACTCTGCTAGGTCCCTGCAAAATGCACCAGGGACAACATGGGCTTAGTAGGCTTGTAAGATGATGAATTTGTTCAACAAAACAACCCGTCTAGTGCATGTACCTAAAATAATCAGCATTTGGCATAATAATGCAATCAAAATGGACAGACATGCCATGTACAATAAAAGGGAACTTGCTTACACACTCACAATGTTGATGCCATCCCATTGATAGGCAAGCGTACAACTAGCAAAGCACATAAATACCATACCTCTGAGGCGGAATAACTGGCATCATATAACCTTGTGCAGCAAAAGGGTCATGAGGCATGACACCTCCAAATGGCATGTCTAAGGGGCCCATTCCATAACCCATGTAAGGCATGGCACTAGCTAAAGGAGTCATGTACTCGATCCCAGGCTGCATGCCGCTCAAGTAAGGATTATAAGCCGAGGGGCCAAGAGGCATCATATAGCTCTCGGCTGCAAGATCTTGGGTGGTTTTCCACTGTATGTCTGCAAGGGGACCAAAATTACATCAGCTAATTGAGCAATCAAAGAGTTTGTGAGGTAAGTATATACCATTTAAGACATTTAAGATTTTCAAACCTATTTATTCGTAAGGTATTAACAAAGAAAAAAAAAAAAACTTCAGAGAATTCAGAACCAGTATCAGACAAAATCAGAAAAAGAGAACACACGTACCATTTGCCGGCATTCGAACTTTCTTCCTTTTCTTTTTCTTTCCTGACATAGTAAACAATCAAGCCAAGTTACACAATTTACTTCGAGCTATGTATTACAGAAAAGTAAGAACATGAAACAAAAGATAATATGGACAACCAAAATACAATATATCACGAACAAGTTCAAGGAAGATCAACCATTACCTGTCTCCCCAGAAGCTATCCTCTGCTCCACTTCTTCCTCCACCAGGGGTGCACTCCCTTGTGAAGCTGGCTCCTTCACACTCATAGACTCAAATGTAGCCTCAGACACATCAGGTGCCTTTACCACAGGCTGCACTTTTTCCACATACTGCTGTGTGGCAATCATAGCCTTCCCCTCATCTGCAGTCTCGTTTGCAATTGGAGTTTCTTTGTCTCTAGGTGATGGCTTCTTCTCTCCCTTTGATGCAGCAGACATAGTAGGAGATGGAACCTTTGGCTGCGGTGGACACCTAGCAGATTCCATATCTGTATACAATGACATCAGCCATTCATGTTAATTCACAAATTAATGATCAAAGAAAAACCATGTATGTGTCATCATAAATACAAACCTTGAACTTGAAAAGTGCTTCCAGCATTCTCAGCACTACTGTTACCAGACTCCAAAATGCGATTTATTGTATCCCTAAGAGTCTTATTAGGCAGAAGATCATCTGCAAGAATATTAGTTGCGCCACACACACACATTGCTTTTGAGATAATGTGATCCCTGATGCCTGGGTTAAGTTTTACAGTAGTAAGTTGGTTGAACCATCTAGGTAAATAGAAAAATATAATAATGCAGTGACATTAAAGAGCAGGAATAGGCTAAAAAGTAAGAAGAAAACACGTCTAAAATGGAATACCAAATATAAAGATGAAAAATGCTCATCAAGCTCAAGTGATAAACAGCATACAAAGCATAGGACTTCATGATGGGAAACTTACATCTGTCACAAAAACTCTTAAAACAACATTTGCTTGTTAAAACCGCATCTTTCATAACTTCCTTGCACAATGGGCAGTGGAGTTCAGGAGGAAGATCACTGATGAAATGTGTTGAAGGTAACCCCTCAATTTCTTTCTCAAAAGCAGCTCTGTATACAAAAAAAATGTTCCAGCGAACCCTCAAGTGTTTAATCAAAAAGCATGGCCAAAAAACATAGACAAAAGCATAAACTATAGACATAAGCTTACTCATTTGGTCTCAAAACAGCTGCTGCACCACTTGGCAGAGCATATGAGCCATCTGGAGTCGCAATGAGCATTGACTTGGGAATTCCAGTTGGATGTTTAAATCTTTTGACATCGTATTTTGGGTCACCATTTGTAGGGCAGTGCTGAATAAAATGCCCTGAATCAGAAAAATAGAATAAGTCAAGAACATTCATCTACACTGCTGCTTATGTTCTAAAAGGAGAACAAAATGAAATATTTTTTCTTTCTTTCTGAGTGCAACAAAAATCTTTTCATTAATGAGAAGCTGGCTGATGATTCTGAGCATACTTAGTTTCCTTACAAACATAGTTGAGTAAAACTCTATGTTTTCTAAAATCCACCCAATGAGGAGGATAGAATATGAATGCAAGCCCAAATCATATGCACCACCTTCGCCCTTTAAAACATAGACTTCTCACCCACAAGAAGTATGATTTTAAAAGAGAAATGAAACAAAATAAAGAGAAAGAAAGAAAAAAAAACTAAAGGAGTGAACATACCAGGAACTTTACACCTGTGACATACATAGCCCTGTGGAGGTGTTTTACGCTCCAAGCCTAATCAACCTCAAAAAGTGAATTTCAGTTAAAATATAAATATCAAAGATGCCTAATCAACCTCAGCTAACTTAACATGAGAGAGAGAGGGACTCCAGATTTAATGGGAATTAAAATTTTCTAATCTACATAGCATATACAAGAAATGAAGATAAAATGTGAGAGAATCACCAAAACCACGTCCACCCATCCGTCCACCCATCCCCCTCCCAAAGCCTCTCCCAGGGGCAAAACCATCAGAACCTTGCCTGCAAAAGAAATCCAGAAGTTTAACATAACATGTTAAAATCATCAACAA
>JAVXUL010000016.1:7159764-7177249 GCA_035590515.1 Trichilia minutiflora | reverse complement strand
CAACAGTATCCCTACCTGTGAAGTCTCCACTCACCTAGGCGACCTCTATCTACTCAGGCCGTCCCTAGGCTATCACACATCACACTCACCTGGGGATCACATCTCAGTGAACTCTCCCCCAGGCTACCACCCTATAGCTACAGTCAACAACCGGCTCACAAGGCCGTTATCACCAATATACATAATACAGGCCCTCATGGCCAACATCATAATAAGTACAGGCCTCTCATGGCCAACATCATAACAAGTATATGCCCAACATGGCCGTCATCATAATAAAGTGCATAACATAATACAAACAGGCTAATATGGCCGTTAATCACAGTCAAAACCAGAAATCCATCCCAAAGGCCACCTCATCAACATATCAAATAGAACCGGCTCGATGACCATAAATCAAAATATAAAACATGGCTCAAAGGCCAAACCATCATCACAACACAAAACATGGCCCACAGACCGTAATATCATAAAACAAATATAAACTTGGCCCATAGGCCGCATTAATGTCGTCAAACCAATAAAGTTCTGGCCCATTGGTCATACCATCATATAAAACATATATATATATCATTTTGAAACCAATATAAAACCACATAACAAAACATAAAGCAAAACGTTTATATTATATTCGCATTTTATCATATATTTATAAAACAAGGTTTAAATAAAATAATAAATCCGAAAAGAGTCCACTCATAGTATAGGGAGGGTACACACTCTGTAATTCCCCTCGTTCCTCAATAACTCACGCGAGTACCTCAATCTCAAACCGTCGCCTCGTGGTGTGGTCGGTTTGCTCTGATTTCGCCTCTAACACAAAAAGCCCCAAATCTCTTCTTGAAACCCTAAGTGGTCCTTTGCGAATCCGCGTCTCCTCTACCAAATTGATGCTCCCATTGCGTTCTACGCATAGAATACAACTCGTCTGCAAAGAGAAATCGAGATTTCGATAACAATCGCAAAAATTTAGAGAGGGGAGCAAGGAGAACGTGAGAGGAGAAAAGAAGAGAAGAAAAGAGAAGAAAACCCTAAAATTTCGGCCCCCCTGACCCCTATTTATAGAAAAATGATAAAATTATCATTTTACCCTTAAGTTTTCTTAAGAAAGGAGCTTCTAGAAATGGGTAATTTTGTCATTTTATGTCGATTCGTTCGATCGAACCCTTCAGTACTACAGAAGTTAGAGAGCTCACAAATTGTCGATCGAACGAACCCTCATTCGTTCAAACGAATCCATGCTTCGATCTAACGAATGACTCCTTCGGTCGAATGAATCCCAATTCGATCGAACGAATCCCCCTATTCGTTCGAACGAATCTGGAGCCAAAATTTTCCAGAGAGTCCACAAAACTTCGGTCGAACGAACCACCCTATTCGATCGATCGAACCCGCCAAAATTTGAATTCTCACTTAATATTGCCCACACGAGCCTAAAATCACACCCACAATCACATGAATATGAGATGAATGCAGATGTATGGTCAAAAGAAGGAGAAAATGACAAATATACCCTCGGGATAAAACACGGAGTGTTACAAAACTTATCAAGAATTCAATCTTGTGGTGTTCTAATCCTGACTTATCACTCGCGAATCTATTTTTGAGTCTGGCATCTTTGTTGGTGTAGTATACCCTAAAACCATTCGTGTTATCAATTTTTAGTAGCTTGTATTGAGTTATTTTATAATTATGCACTGTATATTATTATATTAATAAAGAAATTGTTTTAATTTATCTGTGCATATTGTTTCCTCTTATTGTTCATACCAATGAAAGAGTGCACACATAAATTGCCTTGATAATACTAATTATCTAAACGGTTTCCTGCAAAAGCAATATCAATTGGGCATCAATATTACATAGTAGGCACACTATATATCTCTGTTGATTATCATGAGATGATAATAGCATGGGTGACATGATTGTCATATATTATTAGGATATTGGTGTGGATTAACAGTTAAAGAACTATTTTTTGAACGTGATCAAAGTTATGACAAATTACACGGATGTATGATGTCAATAATTTATCATAAGATTTTATCAGTGTAGAATTATTTTTTAGATCTTAGATGTCAGTGTTATGCTTTAGTATAGATATATATGGTTCATATGGTGCATAAGTATAAGACTAATCATGTCTTGTACGAAAACTAGTTTGACCATATATTATTTATATTGAAAAATGACAGACAATGAATATAGAATATGTTGACTCGATATTAGAGATTTCAAAATTTCGTTAACTCAATCCACCTTCGAGTTCTCAATCGGATATTAGTAAACTTTTGAAATCAAAATCTTTGATCAAAGTATTTAATATTACACGAAAGAGTATCTTAGTAATGAGTTTAAAACATATTGACCAATAACCTAAACTAAAGCTGGATTTAAGGGGTTTTGACGTCCGTAAACCCTAATTCAGTAGGGATTAGACGAATGGAAGGAATCTATCTATACAAAACGTATAATCAAGCACAAAGGTTCGATGAAGAATTTTTTTTATTGTGGATTAAGGGCTATGGCACATTGTTAGATGTTGACCACAGTTGCTGAGCCCCGAAATTTTTAGATTGAAATCGATAAAATCATTTTTAGCTCATAGCTAATACCACAATGATTCAAGAGGTCACAATTAATAAAAATCTCTCATCCTTCCATTAAAGAGGGTGAATATTATCCGTAAGAGTGTTAGCATACTCGGAGATAATATTATGCCGAAAATTATAAACGATTTACGTATTAAATGGTTTAATAAATTAGAGAGCTATGTCTATTAATCCAAATATGACTTATATTAAGTTATATAATTTTATTTATATTTAGAAATATAAATGGAATGAAAACAAATCTGGTCAAAAGGGTTTGATCAGACTTAGGATCAAATTATCATGTTTTTAAAGTTTTGGGACCTAAGTGAAATTTTATATTTACTATTAAAATGTTTGACAAGCTTGGGACACATTGATAATTGACTAATTGACCAAAGATAAAAGGTTAAATGGTCAAGGGTCTATAAATAGGTAACTTTACCAATTTTTAATTAATTTTTAAAAAATTAAAAAAAATTCACAAGCTCTCTCTCTCTTAAAATTCGATCAAGGAGGATTTGAAAGGGTTTTCATTGTTCTCTTGAGATTTCACACTTGTGAGGTTAGTTTTCATCAAATCTATGCTAATGGTTAGTGCTTGGTTGCTTGATTTGCTTGGTTTTAGACTAATTTGCATGATTTTATAAATATGTTTTCATAAACCCTATTTCATTGATTTGTATGCTACTTCACTTTCAGTCTTCACTTTCATCATACGTATATTTCTGGTTCATTGTTTGTTTATATCTTTATGTCTATGGTTTAACATATCTTAGGTTTTTGAATTAAATTAAACGATCGGGTCAAGGTTTTATCATCATAACCTGTTTTTTGTTTTTTGGGGGAATGAAATCATTATCATTGATTGAGGATTACATGGCTAAACATCCCGATTTCACATCAACCAGTCCTTATCCTTGCTTTGCGGGAGAATAAATATTATCCGTAAGAATACTAGTACGCTCAAAAATAATATTAGACCGAAAAATATAAACGATTTATGCATTAAATGATTTAGCAAATATGATAGCTTTATTTAATGACTCAAATGTAACATAAAATAAGTTATAATATTTTATTTATATTTAGATATAAAATAGAATTAAAATTATCTTGATCAAAGTAAGTTTGATTAGACTCAGGATCAAATTGTTATATTTTTAAAATATAAGAACCTAAATGAAATTTTATCTTTACTATTACAAAACTAGTTTGACAAGTTTTAAGACTTATTTGTCTTTGATAATATTATCTTAAGCATTTAAGTAAATAATGTAAAGGCTATATATAGGGGTCATTTTTCTAAAATTATGAATTATGTCATTTTTGTTAAAAAGTTAATAAAACAAGCTTTCCCCCTTCTCTCTCAATTTATGCCAAGCAAGAGTGAGTGACGAGAGTTTTGATTCTTGGAGATCTCATACTTTTAAAGTTAAATTTTTATCAAACCAAGCTCAAGGTTCATTCCTATACCATTGATTTCGTGTATGTTGCTTTATGTATGCATATATGATGCCTAATGTGTTTAAAACCCTAACAATGATTTTATCTTCTTATCAAATTAGATGGTCTAAGTATAAAAAAATTAGAGTTTTTCCTAAAGGCTTTTATATACCGCCAAAAATAAGATTCTTCTTTATTTTTCTCCTGCTTCCTTCCCAAGCTTCTCCTCCCCTCTATTTCCTTTTTATTTTATTTTATTTTTCTTTAATTTCTTTCATTTTTAACTAATTAAATCATTGTTTCTTGTAATAAATCATGAGTACTCATCATTTTCTACAAGATATAAATTTTATTTCACTATTCGATAGAGAAATCGACCTAAAGAGCATTAAAGGGGGTTAAGGTTTCCTATTCATCGATTTGAGATTTTGCAATCGATGACAATTGAAACTTTTTACTATTAAATTTAACCCTTTGATAAGATTTTAAGTCTAATTCAAGCATCAATTTCATATATTAAAGAATTTGATGATTAAGGTTTACTGTTAATCCCAATTGAATTTAGTTTGAATTGTCAAAATTAGATTTTAATTTCATTATTTAGGGTATAAAATATGTACAGTTGTAATTAGATTATTGAAATTGTGAATTTGAGAATTTGGGTTAATGAACAGTAAATGAGATTACTGTACGACTAGGATTTTACTATTTAACCAGAAAATTTTGTTCAATTATAACAAATTAGACTATAATTTAGTGTCTGTGAATTAAAATTTATGCACAGAATAAAAATTATAAGAAATTAGACTTATTTAGATGTAAATATAAAGGAATAGTAAATGAAATAATGAATTATGTTTATATGATGAGATTAGATTATGATTACGAGATTCTATTATTGAAAATTGGAGAAACGGTCAAAAAATTATATTTCACAATAAACTCTTATTTAATTAGGATTAGATGATGAAAGGATATAACCTATATAATACATATAATATTAAAAAGATTTGATAAAATATTTCTTCATCATAGTTTAGTAATTATGATATATTACTGGATGTTAATGATAGTCATTGAACTTTTGGATAATCTTTTAAATAGTTTAGAGCTAGCTCGCTTTTAATATATGATGAATGTATATAATCACACCAATAACCTTATACATTTAAAAAGGTACGAGAGAGAAAAAATATTATTTATACAAATCAACACCTTTTGGAATAATATAAAACTAAATAATATATATATATATATATAATTGTTATATATATTTATAAATCTTTAAAGTATTAAAGAAGTTGAATATATATACTTTCATATAATTTAATATAAGTTACATGATTTATTTATAATATAGATTATCAAAAAAGAACTTATTTGCAAAGTCAAAAAACTAAACCTAAATTAAAACATTTATTTAAAACATCCTTATAAATTTGATTATTGTTAATTAGCCCAAGTATATATATATATATATATATATAGGCAAAACATCTTCCTTACCGGTTAGAAAAATCTCATTTTTGATAAGAACAAAATTAAAAAAGATATCTCTCCTCTATAATATATTCGGTAATAGCTTCCTTTAAATATTTGATGGTGTAAATTATAGAGGTTTTGTGGTTTTAAAGTTTACTTCGTCAAATTCAAGCTCAAAGAATAGGTATAACCCTAACCTAAACTAGATTTATCAAGTTTGTTGATAAATCCTTCAAATCAAAAACAAGATGCATGGTTAATAATCTTTCAATGTGTTTGTAATTGTTGATGGTTTTTTAGATTTATATAGGTTTATTTTTGGCATCAAAAGATCAAACCATTCATGCTTTTTTTTTTTACAAAATCTTTTACAAGAGTTCAAAATAAAAAAGGACCCCCATTGCATATGTTAGGAGTGGTGACGAATTTGAAAATGTTTATTTTTAAAATATTTTATGATAAGTATGGTATATTGAGCATCAATATCTTAAAGCTTGATAAATTTGATTTTACCAGCTATTTTCTATTTCTAATATTACTCGACGCTCTCTCTTCAGCTGTCCTGTCCTAGTCGATCAGAAAATGGCGGCTTCTTCAATCTCTTTCTCTCCAAATTCTACTTTCACTACTTCACGCTATCCCAAAAACAAACCCTTGTTCAATCATTTACCAAACACACTAACATTCCCCGCCATCAACTACATCCCACGCGCCGCCATCGCATTCTCACGCACCGCATCTGTAATTCCCCGCGCCTCTGCCATAGATTCACCTGCCACCAATGAATCAACCACGACCTTTCACGGTCTCTGCTACGTGGTCGGAGACAACATCGACACCGATCAAATAATCCCCGCGGAGTACCTCACTTTAGTCCCATCCAAACCGGACGAATATGAAAAACTCGGCTCCTACGCTTTAATAGGCCTGCCGTCGACCTACACCACGCGCTTCATTGACCAAAACGAAATGAAGACAAAATACAAGATTGTAATCGCGGGTGATAATTTCGGGTGCGGATCGTCTCGTGAGCACGCGCCGGTGGCTTTGGGAGCTGCTGGATGCGGGGCCGTGGTAGCGGAGAGTTACGCGAGGATATTTTTCAGGAATTCGGTTGCGACTGGGGAAATTTATCCGCTAGAATCGGAGGGAAGGCTCTGTGAGGAGTGTAGGACCGGCGATATGGTGACGATTGAAATGGCTGAGACCCGTTTAATTAATCATACGACTGGGAAAGAGTATAAATTGAAGCCCATTGGTGATGCAGGACCCGTGATCGAGGCTGGAGGAATTTTCGCTTATGCGCGAAACACCGGAATGATTCCCACCCAAAACTGAGGTAGCTTATTGTTTTGCAGCACGAAGTTTATACAGAAACCATTCTTCGTGGGAATAAATTCAAATTGAAGTTAGCTTTGAGTCTGAGATAGGCATGTGTAATTCAGAGATGGTTAAACCGATTTCTGGTCCATTGAATTAAGTTATAACTGATATTAAATTGCCATTAAATATGTTTTAGTCTCATTATGTCTTGGAAATAGTCATGGAGTGTTTAGTTTTGAGTGTCATGTTGAGTTGGTTGATCTTTAAAAGAAGATATATGTGTACTGATATCTGAATATTGAACTGCTAGATGTCTTGACATAAATGAACTTATTGATTATAATGTTTAGCTTTATGGTTATGAGATTGGAAATAATAACTTGGTCGTTAACTTTTTAGAAAATGTAGGCGTAAGAGTCATTAGAAATTGATTAGTTCAATAATTTTTGGAAACAAGATTAGTAATGCTTTATCAATGATTTAATTACGTTATCTGTTTTTCACTGGAATCTTGAAGATGACTATAAAAACAGAGCTTCTTGATTGTCGTTAATTGTTTCATGCGCAATTGGCCCTTGTACCTTCGTTTTGTTTACTATATTATTATGATCACACATTTGGAACACTATTTTACTCAGGGACAGCGGGTGATAATAAGTTGACAACTTAACAATCATTCTTTTTCTAGATAGCACATAAGAGGGGAAATAAAATGATGTGAGAAGGAGTGCCAGGGATGAGAGCGCTTAGTAAGGTTTTTGGCATTTGATCAGAGCTTATGCAATTAATGCATGGATACAGATCAATGCTTGAGATCTGAAATTCTGGTAATCAGTAGTTAGAAGAAAGCAATAGAAGCCCATAAACTAGTTAATTATGCTGTACAATATAGTTTGCACGATAGCAGTTGGATAATTTCATGTTCTGTTTATTGAATTTTGTCTTTGACTTAGACTTCTCTGTTCATGTATTTGTGTAGTTTTTGCAGGGAATATCAACTTGCAGCATCATATGCCGAATTCATAGTCTGTGACACTGTAGATTGAAACCCTACTTTTCGTATGCATAGCCTTCAATCCCTATTTCAGTTGCTCTTATATCGGAATATAATTCCCCCCACCCCCCACCCCCATTGCTGAAATGTTGTGGCTTATCATGGTGATACCAGAATAAACAATGTTTAATATCTAAGTTAACTTTGTTGAAATGCATGTCCTTGAACTTTGTATTTAATTGGTTCTGAGTTTAAAATTGCTTATGTTGACGTGATTGTCCAAATGGAACGATGTTGTCGATCTTTAAGTAATTGAGGTAGTGAAGTTTTATCTGTAATTAGATTCTAATTTTGGTTCCTTTTCTTCCATTACTTGTTGATAGTGTAGATATTTCATGCATGGTTTTGGTATTCCACTTTAGTTTTACCGTTGGCATTCGTTTGATTCCTTATGCCACTAGATGGAGGAGGATATGGTTTAGAATACTTCGAAAGTAGTAGTACAACCATTGACCTCTAATATGACTGATGATTATCAAAATGGAAGTATCATAAGTATCGATGACGTGGTATAACATTGTATTGGATTAGCACTGGTTTTCCTGCTTGGAGGCAAAATTTTGCGAGGATCTTTATTACTGTGCCTATAATGACTATGCTCTTATTAATCTTAATCTTATTTTTATTTTTATTTTTTAATTTGAAATTTGAATAGATGTGAATACATATTAATGATGTGTTTATTTTTTATTTATAATAAATGGATATATATATATATATATATATATATATCCTTGGAAGGAAATACTTTGGTATATCATATTTTTATAAATCAGATAAATTTCATAAACTGGAAAATGAGTAAATTTTGAGAAAACAAATATCTTTAAAATATCTTAATAACTAAAACTATATTTTATAGTTTACATTCCAAAAGAAAAAAAAAACACTTAGGGATTGAATATTTCATATGGCTGAATTAGTACTTCTGTAAAGTTTATTTCATATGGCTGAATAAGTAGTTTGTGAAGTTTCTTTTAAATACACATTCTCGACAAGTTGTTTGGACAAATGAAATCGTACGCAATTGACAATACTACACCAGTGAAATTGTTTATAAATTGGGTTATTATCACTTATGTCACTAAACTTTAGTAATATTTTATTTAAATGTTTCTTTTTTGTTAAAATATAATTTATAATTATATATATATATATATATATATATATATCAAAGTTAAAAATAATTATTTATTTTTCTCATATAATTAAAAATATATATTTATTTATTATTAAAAATAAAAAAAATTAACTACATAACCGAAAATTGCATAATTAGAAAAAAATTTACATCCTGCCACTGATTATCTAAGAATATAATTATTGTAATTTTTATTAAATCATCATTATTATCTATCTATCAAATATATATTAATAATAAAATAAAATAATTATTTAATTAATATTTATTTATGCTATAATAATTTTAAAAAACAAATAAATACCTTTATCTAATATTGTTATTATATAGAAAAAATAATGTAATTACAAATAATAATTTAAAAAAATAAAAGATAAATATTTATTTTTATATTTTTATCAAGTAAAATATCATCAAAATCTCAAAAATAATAAATGATAATAACTTTTCATAAAATTATGAGAAAGGATCAACCAGCAATTTGAGAAAGTATCATCCACCAACTCTTCAATGCAATTTTAAGCACACTAGATGCAATTTTAACCATAAAGATTTTTCTAATTGAGGTAACATCCAAAATTTTGAGAAAAAAAGAAAAGAAAAGAGTTCATTATAAGATTAAACGAGGTCAATTATTCGCGTACAATAATCCTTCGTGCAATCATTCATGCTTCGCTTCAAAATCTGTCTTGTCTGTCCTACATTTATCCTATCTATGCTTCCGTCGTTCCCCGTGTCTCGGCTCATCTTCCCAATCAGCGGGTGGTGGTGGAGAAGGTTCGTATCTAGAAGGTTTTCTCTTGAAATGTCTGTCATCATCACTAGACTCGTAATCTACATCGCCAATAGTCTTCAGTGACACTGCCTTGGAAGCAAAAGAAGATTTGTAATCGTCGTAATAACCATTGGACGATGACTTGTGATGGGTGGCAGAAGCAGTAGAAACACCACCACCTACACCTACTGGTTCTGAAGCTGAAGAAGAAGACAACTTGTGTTTCTTGCTGGCATTGGCAGCAGCAGCTTCTTCTTCAGGGAAGCTAATGCGAGAAAACACACTGCCCTTATGCTTTTTGTCCGCCATTAAACTTGATGGCATCGTTGAATTGGGCTTGGCAGTGGGTTCAGAGGAAGGCTTTAACGAGGACTCTAACTGATGGCGACGGCGACGGCGTTCTCGTTCTAGCTCCCTTTCCCTTTCCCTTTCCCTTTCAAGCTCATGATCATAATCGTGGTCATAATCACGATCACGGTGGTCAGACTTTCTCTTGGATGGTGGTGAGGGCGGAGGTAATGGCTCTGGAGAGGATCTCACAGACCGGTGGCGAGGGTGGGGGTGGTCTGTGCTTGAAGCTTGGGGAATGGATTTCTGCAACCAAAAAAAATAAAAGGAATAGTCCAGTCACAATCAGAAACAAAGATAGCCCATTTTGACTTTTACGGCCTTTTGCCAATGGGCGTTTACAGAGACTTCAAAATAGTAAAACTATCAATCAAATTTATCTAAATCCTTTCTCTGCCTTTGACAAATCACCCAGCCCAGAACAAGAAGACCTTGGACACTAAATTCAAACAATTGTTAGCTGATTATTGCAGATGGGAACATCTCTCTCTCTCTCTCTCTCTCTGATTTTTTTTTCATTGTTTGGAATATATAGAAGAGTTAAATCATCAATAATTAAAGATAATATCGAAGATGTTATTACTCCATCTGTTGTCCATGGAACCAGTGGCATAACATGAACTTATTTGTGGAGTCAGTAGTAAATACAATAAAATTATATAAAAACCCAAAGTTTATTTTAGACTCCAATAACAATGGGCCCAGAATGTAGGCCGCCACTCCCAAACTCAAATGTCCCATCCCACTAAATAAAAGAAAATAAACTCTTCCAGTTACAAAACATCCATTTATCATATAACCTAACTACAGGAACTCCTTTCTCACCAAGGAAAGAAAAAGTTAATCTTGATAAATAAGTTTTCTCTTGCCATGGTAAAAAAGAGGAACATAAATTTGGAAATTGAAAAGACATACAGATTTTGATTTCACTGAAGAAACATTGCCAGCACCGCTGTTCACTTCCCTGCCATATTCTCGATCTCTAGAGAACTCCCTACAGACATGCATCCATAAAATAAGCCGAACACTTTGTGAATAAAAATTGGTTAATTGTGAACTAAATGCATGTCTCATATATATATTGTATGGACATAGGAGTGATGCGGTACACCCATTATAGGTTCAGCAAACATCAAACATAGATGGAAGAAACCATAGACACACTAGCCACCTATTAGCCGGGGTCCAACCTGGCCTATAGTAACAATACAAAATGATGTACTATGCAACAATCAAGTAACCAAAATAAAAGATCCCCAAGCATAATAAAGAAAAGATGGAGAAGGAGAAGTGGGAGAACAATTCCCTTATCAACTTTAGATTACCCTGTAAGTTTACTAAATGTATAAAATAAAGAACCACTAGTTTATTTTGCTATTGTAAATTACTCTTACCTTTCACCCCGTCTCTCATTTTCACGCTTCCTCCGCACATCAGCTTTTCGAGCCTCAAATTCCTCTCTGCTCATGACTGGATGCTGAACAGTCATTCCCATACCAAACTCTGCTAGGTCCCTGCAAAATGTAGGAGGGACTACATCAGCTTAGTAGGTTTGTAAGATGATGAATTTGTCCAACAAAACAACCCATCTAGTGCATGTACACAAAATAATCAACATTCGGCATAATAATGCAATCAAAATGGACAAACAATACAAGGGCATACTTGCTTACACACACTCTCACAATGTCCATGCCATCCTGTTGATAGGCAAGTGTACAATTTACCAGAGCTTATAAATAGCATACCTCTGAGGTGGAATGATTGGCATCATATAACCTTGGGCAGCAAAAGGGTCATGAGGCATGACACCTCCAAATGGCATGTCTAAGGGGCCCATTGCATAACCCATGTAAGGCATGGGACCAGCTAAAGGAGCCATGTACTCCATTCCAGGCTGCATGCCGGTCCAGTAAGGATTATAGGCCGAGGGGCCAAGAGGCATCATATAGCTCTCAGCTGCAAGATCTTGGGGAGTTTTCCACTGTAAGTCTGCAGGGGGTCCAAAGTTGCATCAGCTAATTAAGCAATCAAAAAGTTTGCAAGGTAAGTATCTACCATTTAAGATTTTCAAATCTCTACTAACAAAGAAACAAATTCAGAGAATTCAGAACCAGTATCAGACAAAATCGAAAAAAGAGAGCACACATACCATTTGCAGGCATTCGAACTTTCTTCTTTTTCTTTTTCTTTCCTGACATAGCAAACAATCAAGACAAGTTAGACAATAAGAATGTGAAAATGATAATATGGGCAACCCGATGCAATATATAGCCAACAAGCTCCAGATCAACCATTACCTGTCTCCCCAGAAGCCATCCTCTGCTGCACTTCCTCCTCCACCAGGGGAGCACTCCCTTGTGAGGCTAGCTCCTTCACACTCATAGACTCAAGTGTAGCCTCAGACACATCATGTGCCTTTACCACAGGCTGCACTTTTTCTACAAACTGCTGTGTGGCAACCATAGCCTTCCCCTCATCTGCAGTGTCGTTTCCAATTGGAGTTTTTTTGTCTCTAGGTGATGACTTCTGCTCTCCCTTTGATGCAGCAGACATAGTAGGAGATGGAACCTTAGGCTGCGGTGGACACCTGGCAGATTCCATATCTGTATCCAATGACATCAGCTACTCATGCTAATTCACAAACTAATGATTATAAAAAAGCCATGTATGTGTCATCATAACTACAAACCTTGAACTTGAAAAGTGCTTCCAGCATTCTCAGCACTACTGTTACCAGACTCCAAAATGCGATTTATTGTATCCCTAAGGGTCTTGTTAGGCAGAAGATCATCTGCAAGAATATTTGTTGCCCCGCACACACACATTGCTTTTGAGATAATGTGATCCCTGATACCTGCATTAAGTTTTACAGTAGTAAGAACTGGTTGAAGCATTTAGATAAATAGAAATATATATAATAATGAAGTGACATCAAATAGCAGGAAAGAGACAGATAGGCTAAAAAGTAAGAAGGAAACATGTTGACAATGGCATACCAAATAATAAAGATGAAAATAGCTCATCAAGCTCAAGTGATAAAAGCATACAGAACATGGGACTTTTTGACAGGAAACTTACATTTGTCACAAAAACTCTTAAAACAACATTTGCTAGTTAAAACCGCATCTTTCATAACTTCCTTGCACAATGGGCAGTGGAGTTCAGGAGGAAGATCACCAATGGAGCATGTTGAAGGTAACCCCTCAATTTCCTTCTCAAAAGCAGCTCTGCATACAATAAAAAACGTTCCAGTGAATCCTTAAAATGTTTAATCAAAAAGCATGGACAAACATTAAAAAAAAAACCATAAACTAGACATAAGCTTACTCATTTGGTCTCAAAACAGCTGCTGCACCACTTGGCAGAGCATATGAGCCATCCGGAGTTGCAATGAGCATTGACTTTGGAATTCCAGTTGGATGTTTAAATCTTTTGACATCGTACTTTGGGTCACCATTTGTAGGGCAGTGCTGAATAAAATGCCCTGAATCAGAAACATAGGATAAGTTGAGAACATTCCTCTACACGTCCGCCTATGTTTTAAAAGGAGAATCACATGAAATGATTTTTCTTTCTTTCTGAGTGCAACAAAAATCATTTTCACTAATGAGAAGCTGTCTGACTATTCTGACCATACTTATTTCCCCTACAAACATAGTTGAGTAAACTTCTATGTTCTCTAAAATCCACCCAATGAGGAGTATAGACTATGAATGCAAAGCCCGAATCATGTGCACCACCTTAGCCCTCTCACAAGTACGATTTTGACAGAGAATTGAAATAAAACTAAAAGAAATAAATAAAGAAAACGAATTTAAGAGTTAACATACCAGGAACTTTACACCTGTGACATACATAGCCCTGAGGAGGTGTTTTACGCTCCAAACCTAATTGACCTCCAAAAGTGAGCACAATTTCAGTTACCATTGCAAAATTAGTCATAAATTACAGTCATACAAACCAGCAAAAATATAAATATCAAAGATGCCACAGCTAGAGAGAGAGAGAGAGAGACTGAGACTCCAGGTTTAGTGGGAATTAAAATTTTCTGATCTACATAGCATATGCAAGAAAAGAAGATGAAATTTGAGAGAATTACCAAAACCACGTCCGCCCATCCTTCCACCCATCCCCCTTCCAAAGCCTCTACCAGGGGCAAAACCATCAGAACCTTGCCTGCAAAAGAAATCCAGAAGTTTAACATAACATGTTAAAATCATCAACAAGGCGGTACATAAAAACCAATCATTACAATTCCAAATGAAGCAGAAAAGGCCAAAGGATATCTCACCGCTGCCAGTCCAAGGCTGGAGTATCAATTAAAGCCTTAATTCTGCTGTCCTCATCAGCTTTATTTGTTGGTGCAACGTCTGCAACTGGATTGCTAGGGTGAACAGGAAGTGCCTCAGGAATAGCATACAAATCATTTCCAAACTCATCCCATTCAGAGTCCTCGGTCTGTGAAGTAAGATTCATTTCAAACAATAATAGTTACATGCACTAGTCGTGAGAACATTACCTGATGAAAAAATATTAAAGTCCCAATGAAAATTTATCGAATAAAAGCTTACGTATTTCATAGCAGAAGAATCAGCACCCTGGAAACCACTCCCTTCTGGTCGTGCGTCATCCATCACAGGGTCCACCTTCGGCCTGCAAAATATAACAAAGCAACCTCAATCAAACCCTCAGAATTTCCCTTGAAGTAAATGACCATACAAACCCTCAGAACCCCATAACATAACAGGTTTAAAATTTAGAAAAGATCATTAAAAAAAAACAAAAACTGCCGTATTATGACACCAGTAGTTTTTATCTTGGACCTTTTTTTAACTGAATGATCATACTTAACAAAAAAAATTTAGCAATTTGAAGGGTCAAGAAAGTACTCTTGCTCTGTTACAATGGGCATGCAAGGCCGTCCAGGAACCCGACGAATTAACACAGAGGTATTTTTTGGGATTAACATTGCCTCATCAGGATATTCTGAAATTGTAAACAGAGAACAACAGGTCCATAAAACACTTGAAACATATTAATCCACGAATTAAACACATAATTAATCGAAGCTCAGGTCCTTCAAGAACCATTTGCAATAAAATTGTCAGCCTGACCATATGAGCCTGACAACAACCTCTCAACCAATAGAAAAGGATAATTTCCCCTTATATTAAATTGTGTTATCAGCTCCATCACCAAATAACCCCCAGTGCTCTTGTGTGATATTCGTGCTTTTAATTTAGTCAGATAACTGTACCCCAACTACCAAATATATGTTATTTCATTATAATCAACAAACAACTCTTGATTGATTAAGAAAAAAGGTACAAGTGACAGAAAATAATGAGTGTTAAATGCAGAAAGGTATGACTACAAATTTAAGAAAAAATGCCCAAATGCCATACAACCATTCGCTAAAGCAAAGTCCTAAAACCAGGATGCTACGTCAATGACTATCTGATTATCTGAAAGCAAAAATCCTAATTTTCAGAATGCTATGCCAATTACTATTCTGAAAGTAAAATCCAACTTCGGGATAAAAGTCCCCAAATAACAGGGGACTATCCCAAACCCAGAAAACAAGAAGTCTTTAACAGAATTTGAATCCAAAATAACCCAAAATTTGTTACAACAAGTCTTTAACACAATTTGAATCCAAAATAATTCAAAATTTGTTAAGTAAATCAGAGTTAGTAACCAATTTATTATAATGTAGTCAAAGTATCAAACAAAAAACCCTTGAATCTAAAATTAGTCAGGAAAACCAAGATTAATAACCAATTACCAAAATCCAACCAACCTTCGTTAGTTTGTGCGTTAGTCACCAGGAGGTCGAAGTCCGTACCCTTGCCTAAATGCTTTGATTCAAAAATTTTTTCTTTCAAAATACCAACTGATATAAATGGACCGTCCATTTGGATTGAATCATAGTCCCTTGCACTCTTAAACTTGTAATATACAGCCATTCGTTTTTTGTCCAATTGATGAATAAAAAGTATAGTATAATAGAATATATCGGATAGTAAAACAAAATAACAGAAGGATGATAATCAAAGGCCTTAAAAAAAAAAAAATTGGCCTGATATTCAACTCAACTCAAACAAAAAGAAATATATGACAAAAGTACAAATGGAAAGCTCTCTCTTTTATTATTATACTTTTCTAATGCTCTCTAATGTTACTCAAGAAAGATCGAACCAATCTAATCCACGCAATGGAATATTCAAGAATTTCTTCGCGGGCCGCCAGATGCAAAAAAGGAATTTCTTCAATATGAAGCTGAATTGTTCAAGATCCCAAATTTTCAAAATAAAATCTTCTTCCCACAAACCGCAAACGAGAAATTCACAGCCGATTCTTTCTATTCCAACAAGGAAATCACCGATCGAAAGGAAAGACGATACAACCCCCAAATCCTTTAATTAGAATTAAAGAATAGCAACCAATCAAAATCTTCAATAGCCGATTAAAATCATCGAACACGGAAGCGATATTCACGATCAATCGAGGTGACCTTCGTAGCGTAATCAGGAATCTCTGGAACAGCTGAAAGTAATAATTGATAAATTGAATGTCTTCAGACGTAATTGATAAATTGAATGTCTTCAGGCGGAAGCCCGTGGAATCAAGTATCGACAAGAGGCCATTCTTTTGAAATTCTTTTTGAAAAGATAAGGTAGTAGGGTTAGGGTTTCGAAGAATCGAACAGTACTGAGCTACACAAAGGGGATTTCAGTTTATTGATTTTTCCAAAAATATTTTGACCCTCGATGGTAGTAAATGATTTTCTTACGTTCGTGGCACGGGTATAAAGTGTTGGTGTTTGTGTGAGCGCGTTGCCACCCGCTTTTACGAGCGACTTTATACCTGTCCTGCCGTTACTCGACGTGTTGTTTCAGGATGACGTTTGAGTCGGACTCGTTTTACTTTACAGGGAGAATGGCATTTTTGGCTATGATTTTCTGAAAAATCATTTACCCTGATGTAAGAATCTTTTCAACAAAAATCTTATTACTGTTTTTAAAAATAATAAATATTTTTTTATTAAAAATAAAAATATATATTTTTATTATATAAATTTTTAATATTTATCATATAAATTCTTAATTTATATCATATAAAATTTTAAATTAAAATAATTAAATTTTTTTAAAAAATACTTTAAATTTAATTTATTTTAATACTTTATTTATAATATTTTTTACTTAATATTTAATAGTAATATTTTAAATACTTTAATACTTTATTTTAAATTAAATAAATACTTTAAATATTTAATGTTAATATTTAATTTATTTTAATACTTTATTTTAAATTAAATT
>JAVXUL010000016.1:7131214-7144504 GCA_035590515.1 Trichilia minutiflora | reverse complement strand
ATAAAATAATATTGTTATTTTGTGATTTGAAAAGTTTGTAAGAATTGAATGTGATATTCTTGATACATTGATATATGGTTTATTATGATGGATTTGATTAGTTAATGTTTTAAAAGTGCTTAGGTTGTTTTTGATTGAAAAGTAGTTTGAGAGTTTGGAGGAAAAATATTGGAAGTGTTTATGCGTAATATGTATTTTGATATTTTTAGCCTTACAGGTTCTTAGTAAACATTCTGAACCTAAGGAATGCTTATTAAGAATTTATGACGATTGTCAAGTGTAGGATCCACAGATTGGGACGTGACATCTTATATCTAAATCGTCATATTTACAAAATACTTAAAATATTTTATACTTAGTGTTATATTTTTGAACTTGCATAATTATTTAAATTGATATATTTATGAAACTCGAATAGTTTTATTCATGAATGTTATTTTTTAAACTACTGGTTGTTAATATTAAGTACAAGTTTCTTAAAGTATCTAGACCTTTTCACAAGTTTTTAAAATCTGAATAATCTTTAAACTAAAATGCAAAGGTTTAAAACTTTAAAAGGGTTTGGTCAATTGAATCAAATGATTCATTCAAATGAATTAGGTTGAGAATATTCAAATAAGTCTCTCAATCACATTAATCAACCTATTCAATGGAATAAATCTTTCGATTTGTTCAAACGACCCTATTAAATTAAATTCAATGAATCAATGGATTTGTTTGAACAAATTAGAGTAAAGGCATTTGGTCATATGAATCAAACTTTTTAATCACATAAATCGACCTACTCAATCAAATGAATCTCTCAATTCATTTGAACGAATTATTGCCCTTTTTTAAGTTAAAAAGCCTTTCTAAATTTGGTCGAACAAATCATAGAATTCATTTAAACGAACATCTATGTTTTTTAATATAATTGCATTTTTTTAGTTTAACAGCTATTTTTTTAGGTCTTGTATAAATGCACACCCTAACTCATTTTTGACATCTTTGCATGAATTTTATTATTGTTCTATTAATTCCGAAAGTTCAAAATCTTCTTTGAGGTAATCATTGACAAACATCATAAATCAAAATCCTATTCTCAATTTGTAATACAGTCTTAGTAAGAAATTCAAAAAGGGGGTTATTTTAGTGCTTAAAATTTGCCTATTTTCCTTGTAAAAAGCGAAAGAAAAGGGGTCTTTCACTTGGTTTGGTTTGATTGAACATTCTTGAGAGTTGCTTGTAAAGGTTTATATGTAAACCCGTAAAATCTTCATTTGTAGAAGTTGAAGCTTTAGATTTGAGGCTTGATATAGTGAAACTTTCAAAGAAAGCTTAAAGCAAGAGAATGTAAGCTTCATTTAACTAAACCACTATAAAATTGTAGGTATGTTATCTATTTTTTTTCTCATTTACGTTTATTTTGTTCAATTTGCATTAATAAAGTGATTGTTAAGGATTTGAAATATTGTGAAAAGTAAAAATTTTAATTGATTGTTTTAATTTCAAAAATACCCAATTCCCTCCCCCTTTTTATATTGTCAAACTAACATTTCATTGTATAGCTTTGAGAATTGACATGTTTTCTTTTTCACTATTTTCTATTTTTATCTTTGGAAGATTTTGGTTCTCAAGTACCAAGCATCAAAGGTGTAACCTGTATTATGGGTTTCAACTTGAGGTGAGCCGGAGTTTTACCTTCAAATATAACTTTCAATTTTGAATAAAAGATGTTAACGTCCTATTTAGATTTAATACTCGAGCTTTATAATAAGCTTTTTTTTGTTAGAATTTATATAATAAACTTGACCTTCGGGTTAGCATTGAATTCTATTGAGTAGGCTTTAATCTTAGACTGTTATATTATTGTTGGCTTAAACATTTCTAACCTCCTAGTCAAGGTCGCATGATTCGTTAATAAGGACTCTATCCTGTTTGCCTGCAAATTCTTTTGAAATACCCCCAACTTTCAAATTAGGGTTAAAGTAGCCTTTAATTGTTTTTTTATTTTACCATACTAATCTCATGGTTAAGATTATCTTCCTTTTGTTTAATTGCTCTCATCTTTTTTTCTCAAACAATTTATATTCATATTTATTGTGAGAAAGTGATAAGTTAGATTTCAGTGATTAAAAAAATTATATATATTTTAAAATTGATGTAGGACATTCAAGGTATTAATAACATGTTAATGACAATGATTAGACGAATGACAATTTATAGTTAAAAATTAATATGATTTATATTTGATAAAAAAATTCTATTAAAAATTTTAATATATTTTAGAATGTATTAAAAAATTGTGCTTCAATCAAGTGTTAATAGACACTTGTAAATAATTTTAGATTTTCTTGGGATAGCTTATTTGTTAAAGTTTTATAGTAAAATATTTTAATATTTTTTATTAATTTTGTTAAAATTTTAATGAAATGCAAATTTTAGGGGGTGATAAGTAATAATTAATAAAAATATCTTTTAAGAATGTAAATAATAAATTTTTTTATAAACTAATAGCAAGAATCTAACATAAGTTTGATCAAGAGACCAAAGAGATAGGTTCAAAATATTTGGAACTATGTTATAATTTTTAAAAATATTAAGGACCTTTGTATCTGATATTAAGGAACATTTACTAAAATATTAAGGAACAAAGTAAAAACTATCTTGTTAATATATATATATATATATATATACACTCATAATCCCATATAAAATTAATTTTCATTGCATCTAAAATTCGATCCTTTATTATGTCAATATTAATATTATTATTTTTTAACCAATCATAATATTAAAGATATGAAATATTTATACAAAATAATGTAATATTATTATATAATTATCATATATATTTTTTAATTTATTTTTTTCTTTTTATTATTTTACATTGACTCCATTAAAATATATAAAACAATTGATAATAATTATAAAATGTTTTTTAATTAATTTATGTAAATAATTCGTATAAATAATTTGTATCCCTAAAACTACTATATATCTAATAATTAAACCAATAATCCAAAAATCATAAAAATCTGAAGGGATCATGTTAAACATATAAATAGTAAATCAATAAAATTCTCATGATTAAAATCAAGTCAAAATTATTTTAACCAAATTTTATTTTTAATATCTTAGATTTTGTCAAACTGAATTCTATATTGAGCTTCATCAACTCAAAAATTCATACAGAGACATGATTAGAAATTAATATGCCAAAAATTGTATAATTTTTAAAATTAATTTAGATATCAAATTAATTTTGTAATTAGGTCGTTTTGCAGAAACAAATATTTTCTAATATCCTACAGTTAATTTTTTTAAAAATTATTAAAAATTAAAATTTAATATTTAATATTTTTGAGCAAACAAAATTTTTCTAAAGACTAAAGATGTCTATTTTTTATTGGCCTTTTGTTAGTTCAATCTAATTTTAGACAAAATTAAAAATAGAATCAACTGGTTCAAGTTAATTTTTTAAAACTGAAGCCGGTGGAAACAGAAAATTTAAACTAAAACAAAATTGAACTAACAAATTTAGTTTCCTTTGATTTGATATATATTAATTAGCTTTAAATTTAAAAATTATATTTAGCACAAATTTTATTGATCTTATATATTAAAATTAAAAAAATAATATTTTATTTAATTAATTAAAAATAAATAATATAAATAAAGAGATAATAAATATGATTATGATAAGTTAGTTTATAAAAAAAATTATATTTTTAATTTATTTAAATAATAAATAATAAGGATTGGTGTTAGGGGAACTGAGACGTTATAACAACTAGTGTAATAAAATAAAATTAAAAATAACCAGAATAAATAAATAAATATATAAATATTTAGAATAAAAAAAATTAAAAGAGAGACAGCTGGTACGAAAGTCAAAAGCTAGTGTTACTGTTGCATTAGCTTACCAGAACCGTTACCGTGTCCGTCGTTTGCCCTTCTTTTCCCTCCACCTTTTCCAGCTCATTTTCTCTCTCCCGTTTCAACTTGTTCTAACTTTCATCTTCTTCGCCCAGTTCAGATCTTTAATTTGCTTCAATTTCAATATGCTCGCTTAATAGTTTTTCCCATTCTTAATATTGTAATCTATGTTCCCACAATTGCTGCAATCCTGGCTCCTTCCCAATCAAGGTACTACTCAACCTTCTGTGTATTTTTAGCTTTTCGTTACCTATACTTGCTTATTTTGTAAAGCTCTTTCGATTACTGGCTATTTCTGTCGACATTTCAATCAAGTTGTTTATGGGATTCTTACAATCATCGAACTTAAACTAATTATATGATTGAAGAAAATTCAACGCATGGAAGAAAATTAAGTGACAGATTTAGGAGAGATAAAGATGGCATGGATCTTTTTACGTTGTCCAAATGAATATCCCTGGTGTTCCACAATCAATTTATATTTGTTTCTATGTTTAAACAGCAACTATATTTGATTTCCATCTTTGATCTCTTAAATTACGTTTCTGCTATATTTGATGAGTTCCCAAGTTTTGATAGTAGGCCGAATTAGCATTTAGAATTTTGTTTCAACCGTTTTTATTTTAGTTCATCATTGAAAGTTCATTATTCAGAACGGATGCCGCTGAAATAGGTGAAGAATAGTCTTGTATGTTGATATTTGTGTGCTAAAGGCTTTTACCATTGCGCTAGAGTAATGTTGTAGCTAATCATTCTGTTTTAGAATTTATTTTAGTTGGCTTCATTTCAATTAGTCATTAAAATCCTTGTATCAATATCCTCTCCAAGAGATGATCAGGATGGGTCCTAAGCCTTGATTGATGATATCTAATTTTTGCTTCCCAAAGATGCTGCATAATGGAACTTGACACCTAGGTTATGTTGGCTACTGCTATGCTGCCCATTTTTACCTGATAGTTAATGTTTATCTACCACTCACCCATTTATACTTGGCAATCACTTACAGATTATATTCCATAGCAGCTGCAGATTAAAAGTCATAACACCTCAATCCCAAGCATACCCTTAACTTTTGCAAGTGAGTTCCTTGCACAATTTACAAAAGATTTTGTTGCGTGGCTACATTATAAAGCTGGCGCCAATATTGGCAAAACAGCAATTTTCATTTGTTCAATTATACATGGATAAGATAAATGATTTTACATCATGGTAGGATGGAGAGGATTAGTTCCTTGACTGCAATAAGTTGCTCCTTAATCAATTTTCTATTTGGTTTTTGTTGTTCCCCCTTGTTTTTGAAGACCTCGCCAATAAAATATTCAATTTCTTACATAATTGTCAAATCGTATTGCATGTGCCACAATGCACGAAGAAGCTTATAATAAGAAGGTTTTTACTTATTTTCGTTTATATTCGTGTGGATGTCTGTACGAGTAGTGAAGTAGAAAATGGTAAAAGGAACTTTTTGGTCAGATTTTGGTTGTAATATTTGAGACAAACTTGGTCCTTAGCATCTCCTTGTGCCATGCTTTCTCTTTCCTTTTTAATGGGTTGAGCTAACCACATTAATTTGATGTGAAGTCATTTAATTTCCATATTCTGTCTAGTGCATTACTTACATACTTGATACGCAGAGGAGACCTTGTATAGAAATTCACAATGACGACAAAGACCATGATTCAAAGAATTATTACCTTCTAAAGTTGAATTGCTAAGCACTATCTACTAATATGAAACTAAAGCTTATGCTTCCGGATTGTTAAACTGGATTAAGCTTCGGTTTTCTTACAATTTTTGGATCCCTATTACATCAATGGCATGATATGATCATTGACACTTCTCTTTGCTTCCTAATATAACTTTTTGGTTGATTGGTAAGGTTGAAATCTTCAATTCCAGAGGGATGATAATATTATTGCGGCATGTAGCTTTTTCCCTGACGAAAAAATTATTCCTGTGCTGTGCGCGGCTCAGAAGAAGTTGTAGAAAATTGATTTTTGCTGGAGTCATAACCACAGTTGCTGGTGTTCTTCTTCACCTGTGGTTCCTCTCCTGGCATGTAACAGTTTCTTCATACAATTCCCTGAATGGTTCTAGTCAGCTGAGTGAGATCCTTAATGAGACGAGGATTGACAATATTCATCTTTTTCCAGATAGTTCCATCATTTCACTGAATTCTTCAATTGAAGTGATCCAATCAGTTCCAATAAAGGGGAAAAAGTCGGGAGATTCTAATATTATAAGAAGAAAAATAGACAATAAGTTAAAGATCATAGCCAGTTCTCCTCCTTCTCATAGAGTACCAACCTATCCTCTACAGGTAAAAGTTTTGAAAATTCCAATTTCCTTTGTTTTCCAATTATGTATGATAAACAGAGTTATTACCAGTAATCTAAATGCTAGTCATTCGCGATTCAGAGATACATCCGGACTTTGTCTCCTAATGAAGCACTTGTGTTTGCTAAAAAGGAAATTAAGCATGCTCCAATCATTACTGAAGATCCAGAACTTTACGCTCCTCTATTTCGAAATGTTTCCGTTTTCAAAAGGTATAATATATAATTTAAGTCATCTTTCTTATTTTTTGCTTCATAATGCTTGTTGATTGTTTACAGTAGTTTTTGCTCTATTGAATGCTATTCCTTGTGATCTAATCATTCATGACTAGATTAGAAATGAAGACATGTTTTGTTATTGGGCTTGTTTTTAACAATCAATATATTGCTGAATGTAAGTGTTATGCCTTTTAAGTTTAAGGTACTTGGATATAGGATTGATAATTAAGAACAGATATTTCCAGTGGCTGTTGACCTCTCTTCGTCAAAGATGGATGATATAGGAACTATATGACAAAGAAGTGAAACTCTTTTATGTATTTATATAATATCCAACTAGGGCATTCTAATTGGTGTCCAGGCTTAAATTTCATGTTCTTAAAGGATTTATTTAACCATGTACAACAACTATTATGGCTTGAGCTGGGCATTGTCAGAGAAACTTAATCATAAATGAAAAACAAAATCTTTAGTACTTTTTTGCTTATGATTCTAGGTCTTATAAATTTATAGAATATGACCTGATTAACAAATACATGATGACTGATATTAAACAATTAGCAATCCCAGTCAATGGTTTTTTTGGGAAGTTGATGTTTACTTTCATCCTAGCCTAAACCAGTCAATGAATCATTATCATGATATTCTTTTGATACGATGAATATCATGATTCATAAAGATTTTTTTCACAGCAACATCAATCAATTGGCCTCTGTAATCTCTTCTGATGCAAAACATGATATCACGTGCAACAAGGAGGCAATAAAGAAAAGAGATTTTGAGAACCTCTGGAAAGCCTTTGTATCATCATCCTTAATGTTCACTTTGTGAATATTCCATTTAATCTTTTGCTCCACGTTGATTATTGTGATGCAATGAAAAGATATTATGCCAAATCTTTTTGCATTTATAAGATTGTGGAGGTGGCACCATAAGATGACAAAATTGGGAAAGTCATTCTCGTTTGTTCAGCATGTGGAAAGAAGCATATAGATGCAATGGTTCATAGTAGGAATTTAATAATGAGAAAGACTCCTATGTACACAAGGCACATAGAGATAAATGATGATTGCTAAGGTTGGATGAAGTTGGAAAAAAATAAAATTCTTGATCACTGCCATTTTATTTGCGAGGGTTCATTGTGTGCTTATTTCTTATAAAGCTTCAGGATCTTCAGATGTAAAATTTTCTTGGTCTCGTTTGACATATTTCTTAATCCTGTTCATCAGCATTCAATTGATAAGTTTGTCTTACTAGATTATTTTGGAGCCACTGTTTTCCATCATGTTTTAGAGATTGTTTATCTAAAATCATAACTTTGCCTTGATACACAGGAGTTATGAATTGATGGAAATGACACTTAAGATTCATATTTACCGTGATGGAAAGAGGCCTATTTTTCATGTCCCTAAACTTCAAGGGATTTATGCATCTGAAGGATGGTTTATGAAATTGATGGAAGAAAACAAGCAGTTTGTCACAAGAGACCCAGAAATGGCTCACCTATTTTATCTGCCATACAGCATACGCCAATTAGAGATGGCACTTTACGTGCCCAACTCACATAATATAAGACCCTTGGCATATTTTTTAAGGGACTATGTGAACAGGATTGCTGCAAAGTATCCCTTTTGGAACCGCACACATGGGTCAGATCATTTTTTTGTTGCTTGCCATGATTGGGTAAGATAGTTTGTTCTCCTTTCTACATTAAGATTTGAATATGCTACATAAATTTCATTAACATTGAGTGACAGGCAGACTTCTCATTTTTGTCGCTAGATATACTTCCGTGGTTGAAAAATTTGCTAACCTATTGAAACAAGTATGTATCTGGTTCTCTTAGGCAATTGGAGCCTTTGCAATTTCATATCATGAATTAGGACATGAGTATATCATCTTCAATGTAACCTTGAAAAAGATTGCAGCCACTGCCAAAATGATGAAGGACAAATTAGACTTATTTAGTAGTTATAATTGTTTTCACTTGGGTTAGGGATTTTATTTTATTTTTCTTTTAAGTGAGAAAGAGAGAAAGGTGTTTAACTAGTTTGGGCCTTGTTTTGTTACTTATTTGCATGTGGTTTAGTTTTTCTAGAGTGGTTTTTCTTATTTTAATAACATTTAAGTGACTAATTTGGAAAAGAACTGTTGTTTTCCTGTTTTTATTTGAGCTTGGCCACTATAAATAAGGCTTATTTTCCATTTTGATTAAGACTTGGATGAAATTTTTTGATGATTATCAGAATAATGATTATGATTTTCCCTCTCAATGCGCTCTAAACTTTCGCTTCTTTCTTTTATTAATGCCAAAAGCTCTTTTCGTGTGTCTTTTTGTTTGGCTGTAACTAGAGAAGAGCTTATGAAAGATTAAAAAAAAATTGTTTTACTTGAAGGAGCTCAAATTTTAGACTTGAGAAAGATACAATGTTTTTAGCTATAAGATGCTGCCATGGTCTTTCAGACATTTTTTATGGTCTCATAGAACGTATATATTTAAACCCAAACTGTCCTTCTAGCTCTCTTTTTCACATCTACACACATTCAGTCAGGCTCAGGCCCATGCATTATTTCTGTAGAGGTCACATCATTTGTTTTCTCATAACATTATCAATGGCATGAATGGAACTGTTTAGCTAAATTACTGCTTTTTCATATCAAATATTGATTAGACGTGCCAACTATAGTCATATAGTTGATGAAGTTAGGCGTGGTACAAGTGGTTCTATGTGAGTATATATAAATAGTCATTTTCTGAACTTGACGGGTATAAATTATTCCGTTCCATTTTATAATATTGCTCCCTAAATTTGATCTGGTCTAATTTAACATTTGCAGGGCCCTTACACAACAACTGCCCACAAGGAACTAAAGAAAAATGCCATAAAAGTTTTATGCAATGCTGACCTATCTGAAGGCATTTTTGTTTATGGAACGGATGTATCCCTGCCACAAACCACGATAAAGACTCCCAGGAGACCTCTTAGGTATATAGGCAGTGGAAATAGAGTATCTAAGCGTCCAATCCTTGCCTTCTTTGCTGGATATATGCATGGCAGGGTCCGGCCTATCCTTCTCAAGTATTGGAACAAGGATGAGGACATGAAAATCTATCGTCGTCTACCTGTTCAAATCTCTCGAAAGATGTCATATATTCAACACATGAAATCAAGTAAATATTGTATATGCCCAATGGGTTATGAAGTGAACAGTCCTAGGATTGTTGAGGCCATATATTACGAATGTGTGCCAGTGATTATTGCCGATAATTTTGTTCTCCCTCTCAGTGAAGTACTTGATTGGAGTTCATTCTCTGTGGTGATTGCTGAGAAGGATATTCCCAAGCTCAAGGAAATTCTTTTGGCAATCCCATTAAGAAAGTATCTTAAGATGCAGCTCAATGTAAAGATGGTTCAGAAGCATTTCCTTTGGCATCCAGTACCAATCAAATACGATTTGTTTCACATGATCCTACATTCAATATGGTTTCAAAGGTTGAAGAAAATTCCGGATCCCCATTTGTAGTTAGATCGTCTTGATGTTACTTTAGCAAAGCTCAGAACAGTTATTGTTGGTGAGTTGACATGAGGTCGAGTGAATTAATCACGAGACTAACATCTATTTGAAGAATTGAAAAGCCTGTTAGTTGAGATCATGAAGGAAAATAGCAGAATCTGTGGCCTCGGAGATGGTTTGATGCCTATCTAATCAATGTGCTTGGGATCACCGGAAATACGCATTCATAACTGACCTAGGTACAATGCAATAAATAGATGGCTTATGACTTAAACACGAAATCATACAAGGACTAATAATTATTACATATTTATTCTGCATCATATTGTATTATTTTCGAATACATATAACAAGTTCAATGCTATTTTTTTTTAACATTTTTTTTCCAGTTCATGTATGGAAGCCAACAGGGCGGCATTTTTTAGTTCCAGATAACAAATCAGTGAATCCAGATATAGACAGGTTATTCATTTATGTGTTTTTTATCATTGTTGTATTATTTGTTTGTTTCTATTGCATGGTTGTGATTACAACTTATTGTGTGATATTGAACCCCGGAGTGCGTAGGGAACATGTATATTAATCAGCCCGATTACGAGTTTACCATACTAGCATAGTTTGTTTTTCTAACATCTCGGTTTACATGATTGGATGTACTGTTACACTTAGAACCGGACTTGTATTATTAACACCAGTAATAAGAATATAAATTTTTTATATAAATTTTATTGCACAAATTAATGTGAAGGTGTTGTATAATCATCAAACATTGTATATTTTTATTAGAAAAATAAAAAATTTATGAGTAAAAGAAAAATAGAATATTGTGGTGAGAGAGTTTATAAGTTTATGTGTTATGTGATGATAAGAATCTGAATTTATAAGGAGTTTTAAGTTCGAATTCGAGGAGTTTTGAAGTTCTAGCGAGTCTAAGTTGTAAATCTTATCTAAATTATCTCTTCGGACGTAATAACAAACCAGTTTAATTGGTGTTTGTCTTCGAATTGATAGATTAAGGGTAAAAAAAAAGTTTGGGTTATGGTACCACTGATTCAACAACTTCGAGGAAGCCGGATGCTAAGAAAAATTACATATAAATCCTTCATTTGTCTAGAAGTAGAAGGGGAGGGGGAAATTGTATGCTCCAAAAAATTATAATAAATTGTTTACTTTTGACAACATAACAAATAGGAAAATAATATTTATTTTTATTTTATATGAATCCCTAAATTATTTTCCTTCCAAAAACTTATTCTTACATGTAATTATGTCCTATATGCAAAAAATTAAATAAATAAATAATAAAAAATATATACGTAAAAAAATTTAAAAACTTAATAGTGTTACAATTTATCAAGATTGGTGACACATTTAGTGTAATGCATTAGATTGTATTAGAGAAGATGGATTGTATTGTAACGGAAGAGTAATACTATTTATCTCAAAATTTTCATCTTAAAATATATATTTAATAAAATGACATAAATAATTTATATATCACCTTATTTAGTATGTATTTTACGATTAAAAAAAATTGAAATAAAGAATATTATTAGTAGTGTAATGTAATTTAATGTAGTGTATTAAATTTAATATATTAATATATTTGGTGTTATATTGTATTATAAAAATTTGAATATATAAAATAATATTATTATTTTGATTAATAATTAAATAAGACTAAATATTATTATTGTGCTGACTACGTCCGTAGAATCACTGTGGGTATCATTGGAATCCTCGTGATGTGTTTTTCGTGTTGATACTATTATTATTGCCGTTAAACAAATCTTTCATTGTAAATCTGAAATTAAATTTTTGATTAACAATTATTTGACCATTATTTACTCAAAAGGTACATTTTACATCGATAATTTTTGTATGACTACGTAAATCACGAATAAATCATTTGAAAAGTGTATTTTTTTGAGTCGAATGGAGGTCACTGACCGAGGACCAGTTGAGTTGGCCAGCAGTCGGCAGTGATTTATGGCTGTGGCGACAACAATGGAATGTGGGCTAGGAGTGTTTGAAGATATGTTTATAGGGGGAATCTCAAATTCTCCCTTAGAAAATGAAATAATGCCACACACCTTGTTATGATTTTGTCACCCCATAGAAGGTGTGTGGCATTATTTCATTTTCTAAGGGGGAAAATATCATTCCCCCTATGTTTATATTTGTTTTATAAAAATAATAGTAAATGTAAATTATTTTAATTAATTAGCTAAAATTAAATATTAAAATTAATAGAGTGAGGGCTAATAACACGGGTTGCCGGTCTATCAAATCCAGAATTGACTGCATTAATTTCAAGATTAATATACCCTAAATTGTTCATATCTTATTCTTTTTGCAAGTAAAAAAGAGAGAGGGAATTATGGTAAATATCTGCTTTTTTTTTAGTTCTTTCATTTTTCCAAGCTCCAAACAAACAGTACTTGGAAATTCAATAGACCTGATTTGATACCAACAGTTTTCCATCTCTTAGCGCCATAAATTTCAATCTACTGACCCAATTTTCTAGCTGCCTCAGTTGTCCCAGCACCTCTGTTCATTGCTTTCTTAGCTGAAGCACCATTACTATTATTAATATACTTGGTTGCCATTATCAGATCAGGGTAAAGAAACAGACAGACAGAGAAAAAGCGAAAGACAAAGGTAATAAATTTATTTATTTAGTTAAAAAAGAGTGATTTGTGAGAGCAGAAACACTGTTGAGGATCAGTTTAAAATCTGAAGGAATGTAAGGAGTATGCGGTAAAGGGTAGTGAAGCGTCAGAGAATGAATCTGTCTACCACTCTACCCTCCTCGAGAGAATGGCAAACAAATAGGAAGCCTCCTAACTAAAGCTTAGATCTACAGTATCTGGTGAGAATTTAAAGCACATAAAGATCCAAAAGAAAAAGAAAATGGGAAATATGCAAAAATATCCAACTTTTTTAACTAATTTTTTAAAATAACCATGTCAAAAAAATGTTTATTAAAATATTCAAAAATAGATTATTTGAACGATTTTACCCATGTTCAAAAGTTAGTGTTTTTTGTTATGTTCGAAAGTGTACTTTCGAATAAGGTATACTTATATTCGAAAGTGAGTATTTTTTTATCATGTTCGAAAGTGTCGTGTTCGAAAGATTACTTTCGAATATGGATAAAATCGTCCAAAAAATAAATTTTTGGATATTTCGTTAACATTTTTTTAATATGGTTATTTTGAAAAATTGATTTAAAAAGTTAGGTATTTTCGTATATTTCCCAAAGAAAATTGAACAAATTGTCTTAATGTATGGACTATTT
>JAVXUL010000016.1:7111367-7121550 GCA_035590515.1 Trichilia minutiflora | reverse complement strand
GACCCAGGACGGGGGGGATTGGCCCGCACTGGGAGAGGAATTCCCAACCTTCTCGGGCGGGCCAAATTGGGCCCGCACCAGGGGGGAAAATTTCCCCCGAGCGTGCGCAAATCTGCTCGCGCTCGGGAGTGTGCTTCTGCAGTTCCCCAAATTTGGTTTTTCTTGCTAAAATTCGTCCTAAAATTTGGTTTTTTATATTCTTCCCAATGTTTTTGTCAACTAACACAACATTATACTACAATGCAACCTATTTTCAACTCTTTTCCTCATTCAAAAATCATCTCAATCATCATTTTTTAAAACCTTAAAAAAAAATCTATTCTAACAAATCAATGACTGTTTATAGGCTATTGAAAATAGATAACTAACCTCAGAAAATATTGCCGGAGGTTAAGAAGATCCGAAAATTTTGCTGGAGTTGGAAGAACCGTAGGAGACTTGATGATTGTGTGAATTTAGAAGATTATGGTAAAATGTGAAATTGGTAGATTAGGATAAATTTGGGTTAAGTGAAATAGGGTAGTTTCGAAATTTAAATTTTTATTAAGGGTATTTGGATCAAAAAACAGTGATTTGGGTTAGTTTTGATTGAAACTTTTGATTGTGATTTTTTTTATTAGCAATTATGAATAGTGATCATTTCCGGTTAATTTCCTTTAAAAAACATGTTTTTGGTTTAGTTTGAAATTTTTTTTTTTTTGGCATAGTCTTTCTTACAAATAAGAATCAAAATGTGATTATTTTTGTCAATTTCCCTGTATACAATGAAACCTTTGAAGGTCCCATGTTCGATCCTGTGCAACAACAATTTAATATTTTTATTTTTTCTTGTAATATTTTTTCAATTTTTATTTGTATATGATGAGTTTTGGGTACGTAGAAAGAAAGAAAAATTTATTAACAAATAATAATTGGGATGTTATTGCTTTTAATACACATTTATTATTAATAAAATATAAAAAAGAAAGATTTTTTTTCAATTTAAAGATTTTTTTAATTTTTAATTTTTAATTTTTGTATAAGTTTAAGATGTCTGAAAATCAGAAAAATTTAAAGTTAAAATATTATTGTTTTGAAGGTTTTAATTTATAGATTCTGTGTAATGAAATTATTATTAATCAAATGCAAGAGAAAATAGTAAAATTATAAAAACTATAAAATTTGTTTAATAAATATTTCGGAAGTATAAAATAGGCATGAAGTATTGTGCCGTTTCGGTAGGCATTGAAGAAATTAATTAAAAATTACGTGGAGAAGTCTCTGTCGGAAACGAGTAAATTTGAAAGATGATTTTCTGTAACAGAAAATGGAATTCATATATATATATATATATATATATGAAAAAATGAATAAAAAATATAACAATCAAGATTAGAGGGATGGTAAAATTCCCGTGCTATAAATGCTGCCACATGACTGTTTACAAATTATTTACATCAAACATTTGAATCATAAAATTCACAATCTATAGCAAGGTATTGGTCAAAATGTGAATTGGCTATAAACCCATTATAAAACTTTCTCATGCTGCACAGATCATGCTTACTTACAAGGGGACTCCAAAACTCATTTACTCATATCGATAAAGATTATTTCCTTTCTGTTTTTTCCACCTTTTTTTCCCTATGCTCTTGCTCTTCTGACTCTTATCTATGCTCTTTGGAACTGACCGAATATTTTCTTCAGTACAGTAAATACAGCATAAAGAAGCAAAACCATAATAATCTTCTTTGAAGCAAATATCCTAAGATTGACTCGTACCCCATGTTTCCTCATCATGTTCACCATTGCTGCAGCCAACATGCGAAGCCAAGTACTGACTGTATGCAACACTGCCTTCATGGTCTCAGTTGGACCATACACATTCGCTACAACATCACTGGAGACCTCCACATAGGACCATTTTGGCCCCACACCACTACTCTCTTTCGACTGATTTAGACCAAGACTCTCATTCAGCCAGCCAGACAACCAAATGAGCAGTTTTGCAAGCCAAGTAACTTCATCATCAGAGATGGGTCGCTTCATCCAGTCACCTTTGTATTTGACATCGACCAATGCATGGTTCCCAACTCTTTTCGGCTTGAATATTTCATCACGGGATTGCTGTTGCTGTTCTGGTTCCAGTGAAAATGCAATTGGCTTTATTGCATGCCCACCAAAAAAGCAGCTCACTTGGGCTTTCAGTGAATCTATACACTGAAGGTTCTGTGCAAGATTATCTCCTGAAATAGCTTGCAACTCAGCTTCTGCACGCAAAATGAACAACTGCAAACATAAAATTGTGATCACTGGATGAGATTCTATACTGTAAATCGATATAGAAGAGAAAATAGCAAATGTATACATAAATAAGGGACTATAAACACCTGAAGCAGCTGTTGTCCACCATCTTCACTGTCATCAAAGAGTTTTAAATCTCTGTTCCAGTTTTCATGCAAGAAAGATCCATCAGCATCATTCTCACATAATCCATCCTCCCAGTCCTTTGAGTTGCAAAAAAAAACATTTAAAATGTGTCAATAAATTGATATTTGATGCTTAATCAGTCTGACACTAGTGCCGATCAATAAAAGTGGGAGACAGAATGGTCTGGTCCCTTAAGAATCAGTGAAGCTATGTCTGATGCAAAAACCTATGAAGCATCTTGGACATGAAAAAGACAAACCACCAAAGGAAAGAGGATCATGAGTATCTCAATGTCCAAGCCTTAAATATGAAGCAACTTTAAATAGAAGAATAGTGCCCACAGCTTTTGTGATTTACCGAGTAAACTGGAATAGAAAAGCATGAAGCTAAAGGATTGATAAATAAAAATACCTGCAACTGCTCACGGATATAAGGGACAAATCTACATAAGCTATTAAGCTTTGACTTGCTAGATCCAGCTTGTTTGGAATGGAAAACAGTATTTAAATTCTTTATAAGGTCAATAAGCTCTTTAGATGATGTCAATATATTCACAACCTGTAAAGTTAAAAGTGACAAGTGAATAAAATTGTAGAAGAAACAATAAAACATGCTAAAGATTTAGAACAAAGACAGCAGAGCATTAACATGGTTAAATGATTACACTGCTCATGATTGCTAATACATGTACCTATCAAGCCTCATTACATAATCCAATTCCCGATTTATCTATAGTTATTATTTGCAAAATTTTCAGATCTGAGAGATTATAGCAACAACAGTTATCTTGACTTGCAAACACTAAAACGTGAACGATTGGCTAGGCTAGTAAGGCGGAGAAATTGTGCTAACATTGGTTAATAAAATTTATGATATATAAAACAAGTTGTTATCAATTTGTAACTTAAGAGTCCATTTGGTGTAGTTTTTCAAGTAGAGCTTCTTAATAAAAAATTATTGGTTGCTTGGTTCTCAAGTACATCTAGTAAATTTTGTGCAATTACTTTAATTGACACAAAAAATTTTAAAAAGAGCTTTTAATATCAAAAAAAAAATCCTTTGGGTTAGCAGAAAAGTCATACCAAATGGACGCTTACTAACAAAGAGAATATGTATCAATGGGGCTCAAATATAGTAACCATTCTTGTCATCAATAAATCTTAATTACATATATAACAATGGAAGCACTCACAACATACCAACATACCAAACGAATTATATTATAAGAAGATAGAAAAAAATACTACTCAAGCAGATGAATACTTCCAAAAGCTTCTCAATAGAAAAGGCACTGAGCCATTATTAATACCTAAACCAAATGCCACAGTTTTGGTGCAAACACACATTCATCACATGGCTAGATGAAAGTTCAACTTAAGATTTAACGCACAAGATCAAGTAGCAAATACTTCTGAGGAATCTACAGTATAATACGATGCAAACACATTAAATGATAATACCTGAAAAAATTAAAGTTTAGCCAAGCCTGTAAAAAAGGCAGAGAAAATTGAGATAGTGTTCGAAACGAACCTTCAATACCATTTGGACAATCAGCTCAGGATTGGTGTGAAGAAACTTATGGGCAAACCCAATAAAATGCATAACCAGGGAACTGTAGTACAGATAGTTCGACAACACATAACCTTGCCACAATGAAGAATACCCACAATCTCGAGATTGGGAATCCTCCATACTAACATTCTTAGAAGAGCCGTTTACAACCGCATCAAACTCTCTGAAATCATCCAGGCCAATCATCCATGGCTCCATATAACAAACCCAAACTGAAAACACCTCAGATGCATTCTTGATCAAAGTCCCCACTGGACAAAACAAGAATGTCCTCAATATAAACCGATACAATGGCCTTTGTATCCGTGGGTTCCATGACCCAACAGCAGCCACACAAGGCACCACTGATGCCACATCCCTGCTCTTAACATTGCTGTCAGACAAAACAAAAAATGAATCTGAAACCATCCGTTTTGGACTCCAGCTGTAGTCAGCATCACTCTCACACTGTTTTGTAACCACTACCGAACTCAAATTCAAATACTTAACAATCAACTTAACTAGCTCTCCTAGCCCACTTGTAGGAGGAATCTCCCTCGAGACTGCAGACAACCGGTGAGACATACCAAAACATTTGCACACGTTAATGCTCAATGGCGAAAAATCATTATCAATAAGCCAATAGTTCACCAATGCATCAACCAAAAACTCCGCACGTGATATAATTGAACCATCATGACCACTCGAGTAATTCAGAAGCGAGCTACGATACGGTTGTTGGTGCACATTCAGATTATTTATAGGCACAAATTCACGCAAATATGCACACAATAGCCGTAAATAGAGATTACACTCAATTTTCGGCTCTGTTCCGCGCTTAACATTGCTGGAAAAACCTGGAATCGAGTATGTCCAATGTTCTAACCTGAATTTCTCCTTTTTGGACCTCTTAGATGTAAGATTATTAACATTGTTTTCGTTATTTGCTTTACATATCGGATAATAGGAGAACCAAAACATGTAATAGTCAAAAACATTTAACTGAATCTGGTACATTGAACCTGTACTTTTAATTGAATCTTCTTTCACTTTACCTTTAAAAAGTGGGCAAACATTAGAGAGAGTTTTTGCGTCTTTCTCGGACGAAAGCATAAAGCGGACCCATTCCGGCAATCGTTCGGTCGGAAAGATGAATTTGACCAGCGATTTATGGTCAACGGCAAAAATGGAGTTTAAAATGATGCCGCCTGGAGACAGGAGGTGAAAAACCCTAGATGCGAAATCTGGATCATTGGATGAGGAAACAACGTCGATCCAGCTGGAACCCTGAGAAGGAGAGGATGCGCAAGAGTCGGTGGTGAATCCGAAGAGCTTGAGGATGAGAGTCGGAAAAGTGATGGAGAAGAAGTGTCGGGACTGATCGGATGAGTGGGAGTGCAGGAAGGTTTCGATGGATGCGCACGCTAAGAGGATTTCCTGTTTAGTGGATGATGATATGATCTTGGAGGCTAGGTCTTGTGATTGAGAGAGGGAATCGACCGTGTAGGAGCGAGGGATCATAGTATTAACGGTGGGAGCTTGTGCTGCTTAGGGTTTTGTTGCAGAGTAGAAGAGAGCCAAAATGATGTTTAAACGAAAGGAAGGAGCGCAAATGGGGCGCGTTTTAATGGGGTTGAAGAAGGGATACGTGGCAGCAAATTAAGGCTCTTTTGAGATGATAGTGATTGGTGGAGTGGTCTAAGCTCAAATTACAATGCTCCGCTCCATCTCGGAAGGGAATCAAGGGAACCGTTTGATTAAAGTGCGCGGGAATAATCTGGATTTGTTGAGAGATGTAGGGTGTGATCTTGCCATGTTAGAGAGAACACAAAAATTGAGTCCATGAATGGATTATTTTATGAATAACAATAAAGTATGTAAAAAATTTTATAAAAATAAATTTTATATAATAATATTATAAAATAAAAATATAAAATTAATATTATTAGTAAAAAGGACAAGAATAACGTGAAGAATGAAATATTTATTATTATCATGCTCATATGGAATTAGGATTATGTTACCATGGTTTTTTTGTAAAATAATAATATTAAAGATTAAATTTTTGTATTTTTATAATAAATAAAATAAAATTAAAAAATAAAAAATAATATAAAGTATAATTTTTATTTTACGTCATGAAAATATCAGATCAAATCCACCCATTTCTTCTTTTCTTTTCTTATGTCTCCAACGAATGAAACCAAACTGAAATGAAAAACATTGAAACAATGCCTCTATCCAAAACTCTTCCACGTGAGTCAATCATTGTCTCCGTCATCGGACTCGCCGGATTCTTATTTGATACTTACTTTCATCAATCCCACAAATTGTTCTACTCCATCTATTCTCTCTTTTTTCATTCATTCACTCACCACCATCCACCACCTACTAGTAAGCAAAGAAAAATAACAAGAGGAAAACCACCACCGATAGCTCTACTCAAATTAAAGGGTAACCAATCCAAAACTCATGAAAGATTGCACTCAAAAATGTATTCCTTATCCTAATTGTTGGAGGTGCAACTTACGAATTTGTGGTTGTTTAAAATGGAAAATCAGAAAAGAAGAAGGTTTCAGCCAATCGAAATGACTAGTTCGATCTATCGAATCCTACAATCTTTTTGTCCCTTCTAGGAGAAGGTTTTAGTAGATTGAAATGATCAGCTTGATCAACTGAAACTTTCAACATTTTTTTCTCTATTACAAGACTCATATCAGTCGATCAAATTGATTAGATCAGTCGATCGAAAATCTGAGTGTATATATGTTTAGGCTTGCAAGTGTTGGTAAATTCTACTCTTTATGATTTGTCTTGTAGTGTTGTACATGTTACAAAAGTTAATGAGCTGTCATTATAAACTTTATTGTTTATAATGTAACTTATTAGTGATTTTATCACTCATCTTTTCTCATAAATTTTTATTTAATTTAAGTTAATTTCAATGGTATTTTTATTTTTTCATGTTTATTTTGTGCAAGGTCCTTATGGTTCAAGTTGCTAAGAAATGACTTGATTTATGGAAGCTTTAGACAGCCGAAAAGAAAGAATGCGAGGCAGCTAAGTTTGAAGACAAATTCATGAAGGTAATCTTCGCTGCAGCGAGAATATTTTTTCTTCATTGCAGCGACCTAACGAAGACATCGCTGCAACAAGAATTCTTAATTCGCTGCAGTGAATTTTCTAGAAAGTCTCGCTGTAGCGGGAATTCTTTTCTCGCTGTAGCAAAAAGACGCAGAATGGGTATTGCCCTACGAGTCTTCTATAAAAAGGGGTGTTTGCAGGAATTAAAAGGAAGAGAGGACTCAGCAACCAGAGGGGACTTTGAGAAGATTTAAAATACTAAGTTCAAGGACTAACGAGACGGAAGATCAAGGGAGAAAGATAGAAGACTACGAGTGTTCATCATCTTGAGTTTATTCTTTCCCTTCTTGTTATCAATTACTGGATTATTGAATATGTGTTGGAATCTAAATTGTATTGAATTATTCATTATGGTTGGCTGATTTACTCAGTGCTTAAGGGTGTAACGAACCCGTAGTATTTTATGTTTTGCACTTAAGGTTATCGAAGGAATTGAATTATCTATTTATGCCCCTGGTTTGAATGTATGGTTTAATTGATCATTAAACTAATCTGTTGAATGCATGAACGATGCTTGACGAAGAAGTTTATTGTATTAGATTAAGGAGGCATAACCTAGTTATCGATTAGTTGAAAAATAATTGGTTATTAGGTAACACAAATAGGGTGATGCTTAATGCATATTTCACTTATTCAAGTTCAATAGAGATATTAACTTCAATAGTGGAATATAGGATTTTATTGAGATTTGAAAGATGAAATAAAATCAACTTAAATCCTAGTTAATAGATAATTGGTATTTAATGATAATAAACTAGTGCAAACATAAATATTTAGGTGTAGTTACATACTTTGAGCATGTTTTTATTAGAATTTTTACTTAACTTAGTCAATTATTTTCATTGTTAGTTTTTTTATTGAGTTTAATATAGGATTTATTCGTATTGCCTGAATATAATTAAATCATTCACATCGTGGTAATTAACTTAGAACATTCAAATTCCTCGTGGGATCAACAACTTAACATTTATTGTTCTACATTACAAACTTGACACCATACACTTGCGATTAATATTTGTGTTTCTAAAAAATACACAACAGGATCCGACCAATAACTCTCTCCGACGTGGATTCGGTGACGTAATAGTCATGTTTATATTCACACCTCAATAAGCATATATGGCACTAATATCTATGTATGTGTGGTTAAGTATGATCTAAAAATGAGAAAACTTTATAGTTTTATCGTATATCATTTATTCTATGACTATGAGAGTTAATGATTTTCCCAACACATATTGGTTTCATGATAAATATACCCTATGTGGACTTTACAAAAGTTTGGATGATTTAATATTATAATATAATATTGATGTTAGAGCTTATATAATGTTACAGTATGGTGATTTGATTATGAATTTATCATATTAAATCTAATTTTCATTATTAGAAAATAACTATAATGATGTAGAATTAGTCATGATAATGATGATTTATATGTAGACATGACTAGAGAGCAATTATATTAGATTAAGATGGTCGTGTGTGCCAAGGAAGTGTGATGAGATTATTGCAAAGGCCTGTGTGCCAATGATTTGTGTTAAGATGGGTGACTTCGACCTTGTGTGATGATGGTCCTGATTCTACCCTTGGTAACAACGATTGTGGTTTTGACCTTACGTGTTATGTATATTAATTTGGCCTTGAGTGTTACTATTGTTGATTTATCATTAAGGAAGAGGATTAACCATACAACTTGAAATAATAGTGGGTGAAATCTAATAGTTCTAATATCATTACACTAAAGGTGAGGATCTATGAGATCTAGTAGCCTGAAGAGTACCGTATGTTCACACCAAAGGTAAAGATGAGATCCAATAGGCTTGAGAAGATGATCTTTGATTTGTTAACATGTGTCTTATGATATATGGGTGTAGACCATATAATTATGGGTATGATATATTAAAGTTGACTAATTTACTAGTATTGCGATAGATATAAGTATGGGATTTTAAAAGCCCAGTTTCAGTAGTTGTTTAGATGGAAGACTTTGTTTATGATTCTAATTTTTCTTTATCAGTTATCATATAATTATAAATCGATGATAGCACTTCTGATAATCCTTAATTATATAAGGATTGTAATATATGTATAATTTCACTTGAAATTATACATTAATTGAGTGTGTGATAATATGACCTAAGGGGTTTAAAGGTTATAATTGATTGTAGCTACATTGTGATAGTTTCGACAAATCTAGATATAGATCATATCGATGAATGTGTATTGATTAGTGGCCTGATTAAGAGTTGATAAGAATAGGTTAAGTATGCATTAGATGTACCGTATTTATGATGTATTTTCATTTTATACTTTTTGAGATGGTCTGTTGCTATGATTTTAAGTGATTTATGTGTTTACTTACTTAGCATACTTCTATATACTCACCATTTCACAGTTCAGTTTTAGGTACACTTAACACTACTACAAAATTGGCTTTTTGCGATGCCAAAAATCGTTGCAAAAAGCCAAAAATGGCGTCGCTAAAGCCTTCAGCGACGCCATTGATCGACGTCGCTAAAGGACCGTCGCGGAAACCTTTAGCGATGTCATTTTTTATTTTGTCGCTAAAAGTACATACCGCGACGCCATTTTCATGTCATCGCTAAAACAATATTCCGCGACGCCAATATATCGTCGCCAAAAAGCCATCGAAAATGTTATATATCGTCGTCAAAAAGCCTTCGGCGACGCCACAAGTCGTCGCAAAAAAGATCTTCCGCGACGATATAATATCGTCGCTAAAAACTCTTTCTGCGACGCTATACCATCCGTCGCTAAAAACTATTTCAACGACGCCACGCGTAGCGTCGCGAAAAATACATTCAGCGACACGTAAAATGGCGTCGCGAAAAAAACATTCAGCGACGCCTCCAATGGCGTAGCTAAAAATACATTCAGCGACGCCATATTTGGCGTCGCCAAAAATATATTCAGCGACGCCATTGATGACGTCGCTAAAAAGTCTGTTGCCGGCGATAAATCTCCTGCCAATTGATAAGTCGGTGATTTTAATTTTAATTTATTTTATGTATTTTTCTATAATTTTATATATCATAAAATTTATATTATTTAAATT
>JAVXUL010000016.1:7085927-7096351 GCA_035590515.1 Trichilia minutiflora | reverse complement strand
TTACAAGAAAATACCCATATTTTCTAGTCAATTTACGAAAATAAACACATTAAAAAAATGTTAACGAAAATATCCAAAAATTTGTTTTTTGGACGATTTTACTCATGTTCGAAAGTACTTTCGAACATGGACACTCTCGCACATGATAAAAAAATACTCACTTTCGCACATAAGTATACCTTACACTTTTGCACATAACAAAAAATACTAACTTTCGCACAGGGGTAAAATCGTTCAAAAAACCTACTTTTTGGATATTTTGGTTAACATTTTTTCAATATGGTTATTTCGGAAAATTGGATAGAAAATGTGGGTATTTTTGTGTATTCCCCAATATTATATCACTTATCATTTAAAAGAAGAATTGAGATTCAAATTTAGAATGAGTAACATTAGTCCCACACAAATATGGTAGTGATACGAGAGATTGTTAATCTTAGTGATGGTTTCTCTTGCCACCAGGACGATGAATATAAATGCGAGCCCACAAATGCTTACGATTAACCAAAAACTTAGCTTTTGATTGACCATTTAGAACTCGAGCTATTACCGTAGATGAAGTAAAAACTATACGTCCGAACTGTGGATCTTCTCCCGTACTTGTATGTTCAATGAAAACGTCTTGAACAACTTCACCCCATTTCCTAGAAAGGAAAAATACCAGTGATCGCGTGTTATATTCTATTAGAAACAAGAAAGAGAATAACGCAGCGTAGATTACTTACGATGTAAAGAACTTGATAATTTCTTGGCGGGTTAGGGGGTATCCTTTCGAAAATGTTAAGAACATCGTCCTCGCATCTTCGGGTGTTTGTCCTGTATAAAATTCGGAAGCCTCAGGATTTAAGTTTGATTCTCTTGCTATTTCACTACTAGATGGCTCAGCACGTGAAACAGAATCCTGAACAAAGTGTCCAAGTCGAACCACAGGTCTCATGCCCGACTCATCAACTTCTATGGAAGCGGTTTCGCCGAATATTTTGTCACAGACAGTTTCCATAATGTGCATGAATCGCTTGTACATGAACTCTCGATTGTAGTAAAAGAACCTGAAACTCATTGGCTCACCGGAGAGGCTTTGAAAAACTGGAGTATCATCCAATAAAGTTGGTTCAACAGCGTAGGGTTTTATGTATTCTAGACACTGCAATGCCTCATTGAAAAGAGCTTCAATGGTATTATTATCGTGGGAGTAAATTATTCGGATTAAGTCATGGTAGCCGATCTCTTCTAGCATAAGCCAAAAGGCTATCGTTGTCTTGACTTCTTGAGAATTTTTCCCGACTACACGAACCATTCTGTTGAAGAGTTCTCTTTCAACCGTGTAGAAGAGCGAGAGGTCGACAAGGTTTCCAATTGCAGCCATTTTGCAATTACGTAGAGGGAGCGAGAGCACTCTACTACATGATAAGTGAGGGAATTAACAAGGCTTAGTAGTAAGGTTTTAGGTGATTTGGAATTTTTAAATTTTTTGGAAGAGTCAATAATTTAGGAAATGAAGAGTCAATAATGAGGCTCAAAAAAGACGCTTCGGGCTTGGCTTTATGACTCCTTGGGAAAGAAAATACATGCATTTTTTCCCTCCGAGAGTGTTTTCTTTCCCTCGAGTTTTGTGTTGATACTACTGTTTCTTCCATAGGCTTTTAACTACAGAAAACTTTCATTAAATAAATTGACAATTGCCTCGAGAAGATCTCGAGACTTGTTGATTCCCAAGTGATTATGTTTTGCCTTCCAACTACACACGAGTAGGAAAAATTATAGTTATTTTTCATTTATGTTTTATCGTATGCTTTCGACTTATATTTCTTTACAATGTGTGTTTTTACATTTGACTATTTGACTTATTCCTAATTAATTGAAATAAGTAAGCATGATATGGATTTACCACCATCTTCTATAATCATTTTTTTAACCTAAAAATACAGAAAACTGTTGTCAATCATCTTTTATGTTTAAAATATTATATCAAATGTACTCACTTCCTAGACTCACTCTTATAATTTGGTGACAATGGAATGTGTTTCACTTATGATCAATGAACCAGAAACATATCATGAACATTATAATGCTATAATAAATTGTTAAATGTCAAATAAGTAAAAGGGTAAGCAATCTATAATAAAATGTTAACTGTCGAATGTACGTAAAAATGTCAAATGGTAAGGTGCACATGGTCAATAAATTATTACACAAATATTTTACTTTCATAGCTGAGTACGCACATAACAATCCCAAACAGTCCCAAAGAATTGAAGAGTTGGAACTTGCATCTAAGAAGCAATCATATAAATTGTTATTAACTTCTATCTAACTACAAGCAAATAAATCTTCATCCATAACTTGTCAGTCACGCAATCAACATAAATAACTACAGACCTACCCAGCTTTCTCCTTATGGGTGATTCTTATCTTTATTATTGGCAGTAATAATTCATATGATAAAAAGAGTTTACATTTGAATTACTTGGGGAACGTCCATGGTCATCATGTTCTTTAGAGCCTTGCATTTCGAAGCTGTTGTTTCAGAATAGGCCTAATGTATTCGTGGTAGCCATCAGGCACAACAAAATCATTTAGAGGATCTTTCCATGCTTCCTCATAAAGTTTTGGATACACATTTCCATCATACCGTCCAAGGATAGAGCCAAGATAGTGGTCCGTATAATTAAATGCATCAACAAGTGCAATAGCATTAGGACGGACCTAAAATACATGAATTGCAAATCGTGATGATCAGATGACAGCTATAATTTATGATTAAGCAAGAAAGGGATGTATAATGAATTGTTTAAAACAAAGGCGTACCTGGGAATATAAAGATCTTAGCTGTTCGTTAGCGAGTGAAGCTTGCTCTGAAGTAATGCAGCCAGTGGAGATGAAATCACCGAGATGTTTGTGAAGAAGATGCAAAGCATAGATGTTACATAGGTTCCTCAACATCTGTTTCACCCCCTTTCCTGGTATGTCTTGCTGCAATTTCTCAATAAACCTGAAATAGAAGAATGTTTCTTAAACATATTTAACAAATTAAAAGGAGATTTAGAAATCTCAAGAGAGAACTTGACTTGATGTTCTTCATTTTTTATGAACATCATCAACATATAGCATTATCTTCGGATGTTACCAAATGCCAATTCACTGAAACAGCAAGGAATTTGGTATAAAGTTGATGTTGGAGTTTTGTCTCATTCAGTTTACATCAACACAAACAACTTTTGTAGCAGATCACAGTTGCATCAGAACCCATGAAGTAGGAAAGAACTTACTTGGAAACCACAATTAACTGGCAATGCGCAACAGCTGCCTCGACTAAATCAGCTGCGAGTTCTGCAAAACCTGAAGAAAGTGAAAGTACAACACATACAGTTGATCAGCGCTTGAACTTAGGGTTTGTTTGGGATTGTGACACTTCTGCTGTGCTTTCAGATAAAGTGTTTGGTAAACACCAATTTTGGTAGAGGCCACTTATTTTTTCACTTATATTTAGCATTTAAGTGATGTCACCAACAGCAACACTAGCTTCAAATATGTAGCACCTCAATACCAAACAAAGACTTAAATTGTTATACGAAGCTATAATCCTTAATCAAAGGTAAAAAGCATACCCTCTTCTGGATTTGTAAACTTGCTCAGGTTTTTAGCACAGGCAACAGACATCCTCATAGCTCTAGCTTCAAAAGCCTCCAGTAAAGCAGCAGGATTTAACCAATCCTCAGCTGCAAACCATTGAATATTTATATAAGTACATACTAACACATGCAGGTCTCAATTATGAGTATTTGTCCAAGTATCAAACCCCTAAATCTCAATTGTAGGTACAAGGACAAGGCTAACAAACGTCCAGAAATTGCATAGTTGATCCCAAATAACCATGTACTACAAGTTAAACTAAATCTCAAGGCTAACATACTCAGAAGGTTGTTTTGACTCAACAAATTGCATGGTTTATATGCAGAAATTGAAAAACTTATCATCTTCTCTTCTCGATTTGACTCACCAAATGAGACAACCACCATTTCACTTTTCTCAAGCAGATTGCTAAAGAATCAATCAATCAATCAATATTGATTTCAATACAGTTTGTTCTGATATATACAGAATGGAAGCTTGTTTTGAAGATGCAGTTTGTATATTTCTCCTCAACTTCATTGTGTAATGTCAAGTTTTGGTCATGCATCATGTATGTAACGAAAAAGATTGAGGATATTTAGGCTTTTCTTGATTGTTAAATTTCATATAAGGGGCCGGGATAGGCCCAATTCCTTGTATAAAGGCAAGGTTGGGAAGGATCATCTTCATCCATAAGCCAGTTATAGTCCAAGGACAAGGATTAGAGTTCCTCGTGAGGTTGAGGAGGGGGATGGCAAACTCAACCCAGCAAACCCCAATGCCATCCCCCCTGTTCCTCATTACTGTTTCACCAAAGGGGATCAACTGCTAGGTCCATGTAACATCAGAATCAAACTTGAAAAGGCAATGAAAGTGCTTTGCGGGGGGTGGTGGTGGTGCTGCAGAGACAGAAAGAGAAAGGAATGAGAGAGAACTATTACCTCTTTGGATGTCAGAACGGCATCGTATAAGATGTTCTGCTCGTCCCATGTAAGCTGTTGTCCCAACAGGTGCCTTTCCAGACCCTAGCTGGGATACGGTCTTCATAAGAAACCTTGCAACCTTTGGAAAGAATTTTATAGAGAATCAGTCAGTCTAAAAAGTAAGACCCTAGGTAGTTTAGGTCATTGGCCAACCCAAGCATCAACAATTGGGAGCTAACAATATTACACATGATATAATCTTAATCTAAAAGCTCACTGAGTCTCTGACTCGGGATGCAACTCAGATTAGGTTGGTTCAAGTTTGTGCATTTTAAACCATCTTGCTTTCATTGGTTCCAAAACTACTGATCCCAAAATGAATTCAGACAAGAAGAAACAATTAAGAAACTGGATGAAATTATTGTTTCACTATAATGTTTTTTACAAAACAAATTTTATGCTGTTATTCAACTTAAATTGATAGAGTAATTTAAAGAAACTATTTTACATCATATTAAACACCTTGAAAAGGTAATGTAATCGAATAATTACAAATAAGAATTTATAATATACGAATTTAATGAAATACCTAATATAATATTATTTAATACATTACTGGAAAGAGGTAGCTAGATCTGTTAGGTTTTATAAAATGTCAACCTGAAACAATTAGAACAATATAGGAGCAAGGCCAACATGAACCAAACTCTTCGGCCTGTTTAGTTCTTTTGGAACCTGAATTAAAATTGCATCTGTACCACTGGCAAAAGCCATTATATCAGAATGATGCAAGAATGACACCTCTGCATGAGGATAGGGTCAAAGGTTTAATTCAACTTGATCTTCTATACTGTTTTTGATATGTCATTTTGGCTTGAAATCTATCACCATTAGTGCAGCCATTGAAGAGAAGGCAGCGTCAATTGACAGTCTATAATCTAAAAAGTTTTCCATGACATTAATAAAAAAAAGTGATAAAGGAAAGAAACAATTTTATAATTCAGACACCTGTAAAAGCAGCACAATATTGTCTCCTTCATATGTACAGGCAGGCACATAAACTGCAAATAACTCAGGCAGGCCACTACTACATAAGTAACCATGGCCACCACATAATTTCCGACATTCTTCAATCGCATCCTGCAGCCAAAATGTTTTAATCAATTGAAAACCAAAAGAGAATTCAATATTTTTAAACAAGTACTGTTTGATAAATATTCCCAAACTATGAACTGTTATGGTCATATACAATGAACCAAAAATCCCCGTGATATTCATTGATGCAACAACTTATAAAAGCATGATTACACAAAATAATACTGCAATCAGCATTTCAGAATGGATAAAAGAAGCCTCTGCTGAATCCAGTGGGGTAATGAATGTAACTGAACTAATAAAATACAATTCCTAATAAAACCCACACCAGCAACACCCCAACTTCATCCAGAAGAGAATTTATAGCTGTTACAAGTCACAGTCTTGATTCTACAACCACATAATTTAGTAGACATTGTTAGTCCACATTCGTTACCACCAAATACAGGTGATTAACAGAAGTATACGGCATTCTTCAGCCTGCTGTTGTTAGCAACTCTATTAAAATATGAGGATATCCGATACTATGAAATAGATGAAGTAGATCATTAGAAAAGAGACTCAAAACATGTTTTGTTTAGTATACATGTTAAGTTCAACTAAGCTGAATAACAAGTATCAAACTTGGCTCATCAACCCTCAATAGCTAGGCTAATGTAAGAGAGTACATAGCATGTGAGAGAGAACTGACTCATGGGAAACAAGTTAAACATTAGTTAACAATTTAAGCTATAAATGAGGGTAGTTTCAGTAACATACAGCTGTGGCAGTGGTGGTCAGAGACTTCAAACCAGCTGTACAAGCATGAGCCTCAGGCAAAGTTGAAAAATCATTGGCTTGCAATCTTTGGGTCACATCCGTATACAGCCATTTCAACCACTCACCAACAAACCTGAAAGCATAAGCAGAAGCCAGCAAGGGGAAGAGTCTATTCTGCTGAGTTTTGTAATCAATCACCTAAAACAAAGTAGCAGAAACATTAGCACTTTGTAAAAAATTGGTAAGTAAAAGTCTAAAAAAATGATGTTCAAATTATCAGTGGTCATAAATATACCTATATATATTAAATTTATTTTAACATGTTACTGTCATGTGACTTATACAGAAGATGAATAAATGACTGCATAAGATGCTCCCAATGCCACAATTGTTTATTAATGGGAATTTTCAGCAGTAATGATCATCTACAATCTAATACTAAGACCAAATAAAATTGCTAGGATCTTCTGGTGCAGAATACTAAAGCATTAGACAATAAAATATGAACTAAACTATACAAGCCCAATCACCAGAAAGTGTTATTAAAAACGGATCAAGGGTAAATGCCTAAACACTAAGAATTTCAAAATAATTTTCAAAAGGAATGGGTTCTCTGCTATACCTGGGTTTCAGGACCACCATTCTGTGAACCAAATTGTCTACGGACAGCACTATATCTTGTAGCAATACAAACTGCCCGTGACAATGCACAGGACGCATCTGATACAATTGTTTGCCGAACATACACCATAGTTCCGTAAACCAACTGCCTCGGAACATTCGATTGCACAAATTTCCCTTCTCGTGTAACTTGTGAAACCCTAAGACATTTAAAACAAATTTCAATTTACAATTTATAGAAAATGACCACAAGGATTATCAGTACTTGCTAAACCACAGAAAAATAAAATTGTACATTCGAATTATGGATTTTCTACTTTTATTTGTGCGTGTGAGTTGAAGACAGGTACTTACATACAGAAGCTATCCGCAGGCAGTCTATCATCGTTGTTTAATAATGATGAAGATGATTGTGATTATTGGAGTAATTACAAAACAACAGTTGCTTAATTGGACAATTAATGCCAGATAATGACTAATTTTAAAAGCAGCTGTCTCATTAGGCAGCTTTTACAGATTAACAGTTTCAAATATAGGGACAGAGAAAAGGAGACAGAGGACAAACCTCATCAACATCTGATCCCTAGGAATGCGCACACGATCAAATCTTAAAACACCATTGTCCATGGTGTTATATGCTCCACTTCCAAACTTCATTCCGATATCACCAACGGTTATGCCAGGAAGAGGTAAGTGATCTTCTAGACTCCGGAGCTGTACAATAAAACCTGAAAATGATAACCGTTGAACAGTTTATACGAAAAAGGCCATTTTTCATGCAATTCAAAAAAATGGATGCTGAGCTTACCATGCACTCCATAGAATTGTCCATCAATTATAAGGCGTGCATAAACAACAGCATGTGTTGAAACTTTACCCAATCCACCAGGCCACCACTAATAACCACAATTAAACAAAGCAAGAATGTTAAGAATCTTATCTGAGAATGTTCAATCATTGCAACATAAAAATTGATGCAAGTGTTAAGAAGTCAAAATACCCTTTTTAATGAATGACATATAGCAATGCATACAACGAGAAAAAGGTCTTCATTGTGATCCACTCAAAATGACTACTAAAACACCTCTCTCTTCTTCTTTTTTCCCTTTTAATTTGCCTCTCAATTAAAGCTATTGAAGTAAAAATCTCCAACTAGATAACACTGTAGGTATCAAATGCAAGAAAAAGCTATACATTGTACTCACCTTGCTCGAAGTAAGGGTAGGACTATGTATGACAAACTCATCAGTCTTGGGATCAAACGTTGCAGTGGTTTCAAGTCCCTGAACATTGGAGCCATGACCAAGCTCAGTTTGTGCATAGCAGCCAATTATTTGCATCTTATATGCCAATGGTAACCACTGCCGCTGTTGCTCATCTGTGCCTTGTCCTTTAATTGCTGGTACAAACATTCCCTATCAAGAAAATGGAAATGTTACAGATAGATGGACGTATACCAATAGTCATTGCATATTAACCATTTGAAGACTAAAGCTCAATAAAAAATCAATGAAACTCTCTCCCATTATTATTTTTAAGAACTCGAGTTAAAATGGAGTTGATAGAAACTCAAGAATTCATCATCCCACAAGCATGTCAATGTCACTTGGCCCAAGAATGCCAAATGTGTGAACTTATAATGCCATTACAAGAAGGACTGAAATATACCCAATGAAGATCTGTAAAAGCAGGTTCATCCACAAAAAATCTTAACCTAGATGCCTCTTCTTCTGTAATAACAAAGTTTGCACGGTTAATTTATATACCATAAAACATATAATCACTTGACCATCATAAAATTGTATTAATAAAATTTAAAAGAGTGGTACTTCTGCAAAAATTTCAATCAAAACCCTACCAGTCAGATGAAGCTCAATGATTCGCTTCCATGCATAAGCTGCCTTTCTCAGAGTGTTTTTGAACAACTCCTTCCTACTTAGCATAGTTCGGTTATCTTTTTGAAAGGCCTGATAACAAGGATGATGATAAAAAAAATCAGAAACCCCAAAAATGACAATAGCAAACAGAAAGAGAAGACAATATTTAGAGTCTCAGATGAGGAGCCCAGCTGCTTGCTACGCAGATATTGTTTAAAGCAACACTATAAGAATAAAATAAGAAAGTTCTTAACAACATGACCAGTCTTTCATTGCTGATTAATTCAGTTGGGTAATTTACCCTTATGATAAGTTAAACATTCCCAAATCAAACGTCCTATTCACGAACAGATTACAAATACTGCACTATATGAAAAAAGAAATTATAAAACTTTAAGGCCACAGTGATCGAAGAAAATTCATGAGTCTAAAATAAATCCATAATTACCAGCGAAACACAAAGGCAAAACTATGAGCAAGAGCCAGAATACAACAATTCCTAACAATAAACACTTACTGGCCTTATACAAATTCACAGATAATCTATTTAGATAACTACTACCGAAATCAAATATTTGCCACATATTTCTCTGTACATTAGGCTCATCTAAATGAAGCCGATCTCAATGCTACGACTTTCCAAGAACACAAAACAGAGATAACAAAGATTGCCAGAATGAATTTCATCATCAAACCAACCAAGAATAAATAAATAAATCAATAAATAGCGACTAGATATCAACATCTTCCAAATTCCTTTGTCGGAAGCAAACAGAATATAATGCAAAGTTTTTATTTCTCACTGGATCGCTGGCTACGAGTCTAGCAATTCGATCGGAGACTTCAAATGCGTGTCTTGATCCAGCCCACACGATCTTCATCTCTTCAACATCAAACTCCATCCTCTTCCTCTCGTCAGCTAGATAGTCGACGCCGCCCATGATCGTTTTGATTTGATTAAATCACAAACTTTTCGTTGCGCAACCAGAAGAGAAGAGAAGACCAATGTAACAATATCTGTAGTTGTTTGTAAGAAAGCAATAAACGAAGTGCTCGGTTTGGATGATGAAGAAATAAATGATAGGGCCTTCAGGGATCTAGGGATCAACGAGATACTACGTCGTATATGTCGTTAGGTGGCAAATGGGCCGGGCCGGCACGACCCGTCACGAATAAAGCATGCAAACAGTGAAATCCAACACGAAACGACATGACAAACAGTAAAAATACGGTCTGGCCCAGCCCAACCGACGGACCGTGCCAAACACGAACCCGAGGCCGTCTCAAGGCCCACTGGCCCAACAAGTCATATAACAAGTTTTGTTACTGTTTCAACGATATAAAATTAAATATACATTCTGATTTTGTAATACCAAACTGCATCCCTTTAATTTTTAAATTCCAACATTCATTACATTTATTTTGCAATTCATTTTTGAAAATAACAAAATTGAACAATACTTTGCAATTCATTTTTGAAAATATCAAAATTGAACAATACAAATTATATAATTGAACCAACATTTCTAAAAATATA
>JAVXUL010000016.1:7075682-7085827 GCA_035590515.1 Trichilia minutiflora | reverse complement strand
TTTTTTAAATTAGTTATATGAATAAAAAAAACTCTTATTTATTAAATTGATTGTATATACATACGAGTAAAAAGTTTAATATATATTTTAATTATAGAAATTTTTTTTGTAAAATCAATTATTGATAATTTTCGCTATTTGAAAGAGTAATTCGTTCTTTTTTTATATATTAGAATGTATTTTCACTTTTTATTAATAATGAATATTTATTTTTAATTATGATAATATAATTTATTAATTTTTCTATTTTATATCAGTATTTTTATTTTTAACTTTGCTCCCCCTTAATATAGATTTCTGGTTCCATCCTTATATGTCAGTATTTTTTTTTAATTATAAACTAATTTTTAAAATTTTTAGTGTGATTTTAGTACTTTTGACAAAAAGAAAATTATATCCTATATTACTATAAATATTAATTTATCAATCATAACTTTATGGTGTATTTATTTTTATATTAAAATTTATTTTTTTATTAAATAAATTAATTTATTTTAATATTACACTTTGATCATATCAAATTATTATAAATTTAAAAACCAGAGATACTCTTTTACTTAAAAATAAGTGTAAAAAACATAAAAATGTATAAGAGCAATTTAAGCATATTACCTATAGGGTTATTTAGATTGTCACAAAATTTTAATGTTAAAATTCATTAAATATATAAATTCTAACAAACACTCAATAATTTTTTTTAATAATTGAATTTTTTAACATAATAAAAATAAGTTATTTTTAAGTCACTGCAAGTCCCAAATTGCCCTAAGTTTGGGGCCACAAATTTCAGGCCTCCCACTGTTGTTGATTAGCCGAAGGGTCCAAATCTCAACGAACTTGACTCTTAAAGCCCATAAGAACTAAAACCGAAAAAGGATCGGAGAAAATCAATAGTCGTGGGGCAACCCCGATTTAAAAAATTGCACCCAGAAGCCCACTAATTCCGCTTCCTTCCACATCATTTAATCTTTTTGATTGGGTGTTTAGCCCACTTTCTTTTTTTGAACAACTTTATCAGATTTACTAAAGGCTTGCTTTTTTGTAATAAGCAGCACGTGCATGCGGCATTCTTGAGCGTATTTTTCAACTCGTTTTTATGAAAATGTTGGTTCATGCGCGCGCCATTTTCTTTTTATTTGTAATTCTATTATACTATTATTCTTTTATATATCCCATTCCCACCTTTCTCCTCTCGTCATATTATCACCCTTGCGGGTGGTGTGTGTGTGAATTTCAAACATTTTAAACCTTTTTAATTTGCCCCTGCTTAACTTAAAGTCTTTGTGATGTCTTATTGTGGAATATGAAGGCAATGTTTTTTATATAGTCTATAATGAGAGGGGGAGATAAAAAATTGTGAAACACAAGAGAGAGCATTAGTTGAAAAGTAAAGTGGAAAAAGAAAGATAAATTGTTAAATTAGTTCTCTTAACAACAATTTCCATTAGGCCAAATTTATACACATATTTTAACTCCATTTCAATATATAAAATTGAATTTAGTTAATTTTGAATGTAATCAATAAAGATATAAGATTTTTAATTCCCTTCTACTCCGTGTTTCTTAAAACTATATTTAAGAATTTTATGATGAGTTGCGTTCAAATGGGTATGACTTTGAACAAAAGGGTCCATATCATCATTCCACCATAATTAAAATATTACAAGTAGACCATGTTCATGTTCATCCCAAAACAAAAAGGAAAAAAACAATCTTCATTACAAGACCATTTAGGGAACATATTTAGTAGAAACCTATCAAATTTATTCCATTTTTGAAGCAACATGGCCATCCATCTCATGTTTACAACCAACCAAAATATTGTAGAATTTAGATTAATATATATATCATCAATTATTATTTCATGTGGGTCTTATACCTCTCATAGATTTGGATCTTAAATTATGATCAAGTGGGCTTATAATTTTTTGATTAAAATATGAGATCATCGTACAATAGAATCATGGGAACAAACACAACTTTAATTATTTTCTTCATATTTATTAATAAATCTACACATGATTGTTAGGTAAGTGTTAACCTCATTAATTATTTATTAGTTCAAAATGATTCATCTTATAAGATCATCATTTATATTGATTAAATTATTGATACTCCATCATATTCTCTTTAATTTTATATTATAGGGCCACCAGCCAAACATGCTTCCCTAATAAATTCCTCAAAATCATACATTTTGTCTGGATTTCCAGTATTACCCCTTAATAATTTGCTTATAGGGTTAATAAAGCATGGGTATATGTGTCACTCAATCAACATGTTATATAAATAAAGAAATCATATGCGTATAAAAAAAATTCGTATCTACAACGTACATACAACAACACGTGCATCCCAACTCGATTTCTAAAATCGATTAACTGAAAATAATACCCATTTAATCAACCATACGATTTACCGTTAATAGCACGAATCACATGGTTACCAGCTCAGCCGGTCACATGCAATGATACACTGATCAATCAGAAAAAGCCGGTTGTACAAGTTTAAACCATTTTCTTGGTAATAGCTACACATGCACGTGTGAATCTTTTCCATGATCAACGGCTGGTGTTATATTTATGCAAATCTGACGACTGAGAGATGTCCGTACGTGTAGTCACCGACTATTCCGGTGTGTAAGGCGTGAGGAAAGCGGTGGGGGTACAGCTAGGATATTAAAAAATTACGATAAATCAAATGATATGGAGGTTGGAGCGGGGTTTGACCGTTGGCCAGATCCAGCGAAGACAACGGAGCTTTGACCGAAAATGCAAGTGTGAGAATCGAACATACACGTGTGCTTCGCTGTCTCATGCTTGTATTGAAATTGTGAACCACGTAGGATCCACATGAGCGGTAATAATGGAGATTCCAGTTGTTGTAAAACTTGAGGTGAGCACTGTCCGTTCCGTTCCAATTTTACGTAATTTGAAGACAACCCTTGTGATTTAATTAAGTTCAGTGATTTCTTTAATCCAAGGATTTTAGGTAACAAAAGTATTTAATATAATTATTAGATAAAAATATATTATGTGTTATAAAATTTATTTTTATTATAATTATTAATTTAGTGGTTCGTAAAATTTTCAAATATATAATTTTAAAGTATAAATAGCTAAAATTTATTAGATAATAGGTGTATTAATTATTTGGAACGTTCGTTTCGTATAAAATTTTCTTTACTAAATTAAATTTGACTGAATTAGACAGAAAATGATAAGAATTTACTATAAAAATTTATAAATATGTTTTATAGAATATTGTTATTGTTCATAAAATATATTTTTTATAATGTGTTAAGTATTTTTATTTTTTATAAAATATATTTTATAATTATGGTGTATTTTTGTAATAAATTATTATTTATAAAATATTTTGATTATAATTATTCTATTCTATTATTTTAGTTAATGAAATAAATTAATTTCAAAGTTATTAAAAAGTTTGGCCTGATATTCATGAGATAAGTTTTTTCTCTGATTAAAGGATTAAATAATAAGTCTTAGACAAAACTCATAATTTAATTATTTTTCATATTTTAATTTAAAATTTAGGTTTTGTTGAATTTGAAGAATGGAAAGGAAAAAAAAGGAGAAAAGAAAAGAAATGGAGATGAATGATTATTTGTTTATTTACTTCAAACGACAATCATTAATGTAAAGGAATTTATCATTTTTCTTTGGACTAACGGTCTCAAGTTATAAATTTATTAATAAAATAAATAAAATATTTTATTTTTATTTTTAAATGCAACTAATTTATTTTTAATTTTTTAAATTATTACATTAAAATAATTTAAATATATTTTATTAAATTAATTATTATGATAAACATTTAATAATTATATTATTAAATTTTAATTCAAATTTATTTTTTAATTATTATCAATATTATAATTATAATTAATTATTATATGTTGTACTTATTAAAAATAATTAAAAAAATAAATATATACATCCAAACTGACAGTGTACGTCACGATTTTTGAAAATTTTATAATAAAAAAATTAGAAAATTAATTTTATTTTATTATAATATAAATAAAAATATTTAATATAATATTAACAAAAATTAGCAAAATAAGTTATATTTATCATTTATTAATAATTTAACTAAAATAAATACTTTTAATTTGTTAATGGAATGTTATAATTGTGCTTAGTAAAGTATTCAAATATTATTCACATCAGATTATTTTTTAAAATTTATATATATATATATATATCTAAAAAGAGAGAGGAATAATGATTTTCACCTAAGTGAAGAATCTAAATTCCCCCATTTTTAGGAATGAGGGCTTGAATGACGTCTTAATTCATTTTCGTTATATCCAATCAAATATTAAAAAATAAATGCCCACCATTTTTTTTTTCTTTTACCCTCCTCCACCTCAACCAAACATAATCTAAATTTAAAATATGAATCAATATATCATTGACTCTTAGTTATGACATGTGAAAAATGGTAGCAATTTGCATAAGAAAACGACACAATAAAATTATGAGAAATTAATGTTGAAATATTTTTCAAATTGTGTAACATGGATTGAGGTGTACATCTTGAAACTTTGTGGTATTTTAATTTGACAAGGAACTCATTATTAAAATAATTAAAATATTTTTTTAGTGTTATATCTATGTATTTCTAAATTTTAAATGTGAAAATTATAATATTAATGCTTATAATAATTTAATTTATTTTAATTACTAATATAACATGTTGATTTCATAAAATATAAAAAATTAAGGAGTTGAATGTTATTATCACGTATTTTTCTTAAATACAGGGGAAACAAATAATACATGTGGCGGAGGCTGCCCAAAAGAAACGAGATTCACGAATCATGATGATTAAGACATGACAAAGCCTATAGCCACCATCAGGTCTAGTCTGAAAGGGACCCACCAAATAGAAGCACATATAATTCTAGCGACGTAGCATACACTACTACAGTACAACACGATCATTGAACAATGAATATGCTCACATCCACGGCAACACAAGAACGATCGCTTCTCGAGTTTGATGGGAACTCGCCGAGGGGAGGGCCAAGTTCACGTGATAATCACATGGTGAACGAAACCGTAGGATAGTCGGACCACTAGGGGATTGTTTGGAGTATCAAATTAATTTCGCATTTATTATGATAGCGTTTTTATTGCCATTTTATGCTTTGGATATTAGAGAAATCAGAAATTTAGAGATTCTTTCTCTTTTTTCTTTTCTTTAAGAAAAATAGATTTTATAAAATACACATGATAATACATATTAATAAATACTAAATTTTGCATAATAATGGGGTTCCTTGATTATGTATATAAAATTATATTAATGTGGAGATTGCATTTTTATCAAATAAATAGTTATATAAAATAATTATTTATTTTAAAAATTATAAAATTTTATCATTAAGTTGGTAAAGGTCAAGTTATGAATTAGAATATAATTTATGATAATTATTTTAAATCTTTGTTATTCCTTATATAAAATAGCAGTTAAAAATATGAGTATTTTTTATATAAATTCATATGATAAAATTATATTATTGTCATATATTTTTTATAATTAATTTACTTACTTCTATGAATTTTATTCTCTCTTAAAAATATAAAATATATAATAATTATATATGTTTTGGGTGGAAATAAGGTTGGTACGTGAAAATTCTTCAGGCATAGTGATCCTGATTCCTGACTCTTGAGCCCTAAAGGCACCTGATTCCGAGAGCTCATAATCTCAAAGATCTCGAAAACCCGATTCAGAGAGCTTCTGATCCCGAGAGGTCTTAGTTTCGAAGATCCTGGGACCCCGACTTAAAGAGCTCTTAATCTCGAGAGTTCTTAACCCCAAAGACCCTGACTCGGGGAGTTCTTGATCCTGAGGGCTCCTAACCCTGAGAATCTCTAGACCTTAATCCAAAGAGCTCCTACTCCTCAAAGATCCCACCCCTAAGGACCTCTAACTCTTGACCTCTAATCCGACAGTTCACCAGTATAAAAAATGGGGATGAGTGAAGGGTGTAGAAGATTTTGTGATTAGAAGCCTTGCCCGCTGTCAAAATTATCTATCTCATCACCCGTTGAATTTCAAGCGACATGACAGCAACAAGCCTTGCAAATTTTTAATCTGACAATGCGGCTCTTAAATGAATTATGATCATCACACTATCTAAAAGTATAAAGTTTCATCATTCCCATTCTTTGATACCATGTCATATCAATCAATTCTCCAAGAACCCTATAAAAGGAGGCTAATGTAACTTCAATGGTAATAACAAAAACACTTCTCTTTGGTTACTTATTCTTTGTCTTCACGAAATTTTTTTTCTTCTTTTTTTTTTTACTAATTTAAGTATTGGAGTTTTTTTATCGAAAAACACTCTGCCATCCCTCTTAATATATTGATCGTTTTGCAGGGTTAGTGAGACGAATTTCACTTTGTAAGGATTTGACTTTTCAATAAGGCTCTTATAATATTTTATCCGTTAAGTTACTCCTAATTGATACAAGAAGATCCTCGAATATTTTTTTGCATCAATAATATAATATTATTATATTAATTTATAAAAGAATTATTTTATATAAAATAACAATAAAATACTATATTACATGTTAAATAATCTTAATTAATAAAAGAATTAAGTATTACAGGTTTTAAAACATATAATATATTAATTAGTTTAATCAATATATTATAAAATATTATATGAATTGAGTAGTATTTAAAAATCATAAATTAATATATAATAATATTTATAATGGTTAAATTTATTTGATGTTTGTAAGAATATTTGGTTGAAAATATTAGAAGAAATACAAGACAAATGAAGAACGCATTGCATGAAAACGATGGGGTTAAGATGATAAAGACCAAAACAGGAGGAGTTAATTGAATCAATCAGCAAAAAATATGAAGGGGGGCTTGTTCACGTGCACGTCACACGAAGAATGAGCCTCGTCCGATTCTGATGAAGGAAGCAAGGGAAGCCCCCATGGTCATCAATACAATTTGGGTATATTATATCGCATTCAATTTAAAAGATACCCCTCTAATATTGTTTTTTACTTTAAAAAGAAAATAAATAAATAGAGAGAAATAATATAATTGATAATTGAAAGGAAGGTATGGAAGAGGGAACACGTGGGACAGCTATCACGCACCTGTGGGGACATCTCAATCATCATCCGACATCTTGTCTGTCCTTTCAATCGCCATGGACCCCACACACTTTATCTCTTAATCTATTCATTTGTTAATCGTTATCACCACACAGTAAAAATTCCACGAACAACCATAGCGCGTGTAAGCAACGTTCCATCAGTATTAACAATTGAAAGAATTGAACTTTGATTGGCTGGTGGATATTGCTTGTGCGAGTGGTTTTAGAAATGGATATTTTTTGTAACGTTGACTGTGTGATTCCTCCGTCTCAAAGCATTTTTGAGTTTCCTTCAAACAGCCGCCCTGCATCATTTGCCTGAAAGGACACATACGCATGCATTTGTAGGTGCGTTAATGAGTAATAATTTGATTGTTTTTGAGTAATTGATGACTAATGACTAATTGATTTTTAATAAATTTTAAATAATTAACTATTAATTAACTATTATTTATGTCCACATATTCTTTGTACATCGTCGCTTTTGATAGCCTAGATCAAATTGAACAGAAGAAACAGTATTTTAGAAAAGTTTTGTGAACTTTGTGCTACTAACGAGGATGTTCCTCGGTTAGGTTATAAAAGGAAGAGACAGATCTTACCAAGCCATGCGACCACGATTTTATTTATTTATTTTAGTTATCTTATTGATAATATATTTAATTAATATACAAAATTAATGAAATATTAAAATTTATTTATATCCAACTAAGTGATCGTGATGATAATATCTGGAATATTGTGGTTAACGTGCTAAATTCAAATCATTATGATGGTTGATTGATGGATTAATGTGGAGACCTTTATTTATTTATGTGTTTGATATTATTACGGTGATTCTTGTATATGTACTTAATGATTAAGGGTAGAAACATGTGATTTACGATTACGGATTTAATAAGAATAAATATCTATCCCCGTATATGATTGGACGCCATAATAATAATTAAGTACGGAAGGTTTCGGGTTAAAAAAATCATCGATTATGATAAAATTTAAATATTTTATGTTATTTAAAAAATAATATATAATTTAAATTTAATAGTATTTAAAAAATATAAATTTAATAATCTCATTTTAAACTATGAAACTGTTTAAGATAAGCTAATAAAAAATAAAGTACAAATTTATTGAGAAAGATAGAGTTTTTGTATTTATCTCTTATCAAAATAGAATTAATATTCTTAAAAGTATCAATCCCTTCAAAGAGATAAGTTAATAATAAAAATAAAGATATTATCTCTTATATATCTTTTTCTACCCTAAAAATAGTTAGGACCAATAACAAAAGAAAATGACATTTCAAGGGACCATCTAAAGTCTACACTACAAATGATAACGAGAGACTATGTAGTCCTAAATACTTTATCATAACATACCACGTGATACATAAAAAAAAAAAAAAAAAAGGTAAAATAAATTAATCCTAGATATGATTTGATGGATGATAATATTTTAGGTGGTTGTTTTTATATTAATTTCGTAATTAAATTTAGAAGATGTATTCTTTATAAGAGTTTAGGATAACTAGAGAGTTTTAACTAGCCTCTTTATTATAACGTTAGGTAATTTTTAAACATACTGAATTTTATATCTGGCATTGATCCCTTATTCGACTAAACACTATAATTTAAATACTATAGAGATAGATGTTTCTCACTATATACAAAAAAAGCTAATATTAGAATGTTACATTATACTATAAACCCATTTTTAAGAAATATTTTTTGTGATACAAGATAAAATTAGAGTAATTTAAGATACTTAACCAATAAAATTCAAATATAATCCTATTATATAATCATATATTTTTTTTTAAAAATATAAATAATTACAACTTCACTATAACTTATATTTTCACTCACATTTTCTCTTTTTTTTGTTACTAGAGTTTTTCTCTTAATTTTGATAGAAAAGACAAGGATTTAGTTATCCATACACAATTACACTCATTATTGATTTAAGCATCCAAATAGGCTTATCAAAAAAGGTTTGGCACTGCTCTCTAACTCTAATCTTATATTGTAGATGCAAGAGAAGGAGAAAAAGAAGAAAAGATTGGACGTGCCAGACAGTAACCACACTTGTTTGTGAACAACGATGGTCCAGCTTCAAAAGTCAATCACCACTTAAAGTTATAAACATTTCACTCCACTTTATTTACCGTTTCATTAATCTTTATGCTGCTTCTAATTCTTTAAAATGATGGGCCGAAGATTAAGCCAAGGTTGGTTCTTTGCTTGTAGGTTTTGTATAAAATTTCGTGCATCAACATGATTGAATTGGAAGAAAAAATAAAGACTTTTTTATTTAACAGCTTTTATGATATAGTAATTTTATGCGTGGGTTCTTTAATTTTAATTAATTTATTTATTAATTAATATAATTTAATATTAAATTAAATTATTAAATTATTAGCATTGAGTATTAATTTTTTAACTTTAAATCTTATTTATTAAACTGAATAAATCTAATAATTAAATATTTATATTTAAATTAAAGTGAAAATTTTAAATTAAAATTTTTTTATCCTAATTATTTTAAAGTAAAATTATTAATAGTTAAATATATATTCTTAAAAAAAAGAAAATAGTTAATAAATCGTTATCACATATCTAACAATTTGCAACTGTCAAGGCATATAATTTAGAATAAATTGGTTGAATATGAAAATATATTTATTTATTTTCCTGACATAAGACACTTTATATGATTAATCAACAACATCAGAGGGAGAGGCCAATCAATCATACTAATTTTGACTAAAATATTTGATACAGATGGATAACAAACGTTTTCAAGCGTGATGGGAGAAAAAATAATTAGAATTAAAATTGAGAATAAGACTACGGTGTTCAAGACTTGCAGTTGTATAATTCAAACCTCCAAATTTTGGGTGTACCTCTCAAATTTTTTGTTATATTTTTTAATTTTTATTTTTTAAATCATATTAATGAAATAATTTATTAATAACAATACTAAT
>JAVXUL010000016.1:7037278-7050159 GCA_035590515.1 Trichilia minutiflora | reverse complement strand
AGCCTTCCTTCTTTTCTCCTGGACTTTTGTACGACTTGTGGCCCTGTTTTGACGATTATAGACTCTTCAAATCAATTTGATTTCTTCATGAAAGTTGTAGATCTATGAGTCTTCTTTCCAACGCAACTTGAATCATAAAATTCTGGGCGGTATTCTTCAAGTTATGGACTTTATACGAAAACTGCACAAAACGGAACCAAAACGCACATTTTCTCAACTTTTGGGAGTTCGGCCCTACAACACAAAAAATAAATAAAAATTCATAAAAATATCATAAAAATACTTGTAACTAAACAAAATCTAGTACGAGAATGATTGATCAAATCACTCATCACACGTGTGTCTATGTGTGCGTGTGAGAAGCGATTGTTTGAGTATATCAAGTGGCACAATTTTCTATATGTAGTGCTTCTTGGCATCATTATTAATAATTGAAATTCGTGGGTTGAATGTTATTTCTGTCTATCTTGACCTTCTTTTCTCTCTATTGGGACTGTTCGAAATGACAAGCATCATAGTTATTTGTTCTATCTTCCATTAAAGTCAGTAAGAAAAGTAAAAGCTATGGAAGTTGTGAATTGACAAGCACTTCGTACTTCAAGTTGCTCTCCGCCTCTCCCTCTCTGTGGATATAGGGGTCAGCAAGATACACAAAATTGAATGCACAATAAATTCAACCACCATCTTTGGCTTTTAGAAAGAAATAATGATATATATATTCGTTCATATTTTCTTTACACATAGTGAATGAACAGAGACATTTGTCGGCAAGATTATTGTACGGACTTTCCAAACAGAGAAGATGTGATTCATGTGAGTTAATATTCAAAAACAAGAGAACTATCAAGTGCAAAAAATTAACATGAAATAGATAGTAATTATTTTTTCTGACTTTTGACTTTGACCTAGCCTATTAAATGGGTCGGACTCGGAGAAGCCTCTCACCCCAGTTAGGGCGTATCAATTTCCAATGTCAAGCCCAACGTCCACAATGCCTACTGGGAAGGAGAGAGATTATATAGTTGAAACCTTATATCATTTTACAATCCTATTATAAATTTTGGATGATTTTCACTTCGACATAGAGTTTGATGAGACATAAGTGTGGGGTTGAATTACATTAATATTTTTATACTTATGAGATTTGTTAGAGTTTCAAAAACTCTTTAAATTTATTAAAACGCAATGGAATAAATAGGATTCCTCACTTTTATTTATAACACATGATTCAAAGGCTAAGAAATATATCTCCAATATTTCTACAAGATTTTGTGACTGCCATTACACACCAAGATTGCTGCAACTTTCTCAAAAGCCAAAAACAAGTAATGGCTAGGGTTTCAATGAATACTATCCTCTCTTCTCCACTCTTTCCAAAAAATATATTTAGCCCTACTGTACATAAACTTTATTAGCCAATTGTAAACAAGTGCTAAATTGGGCCTTTAGCTCAATGGGCTGGCCAACTCTAGAAGAAAAAAAGCAACCGTAAGTTCAATGTTGATTAGGAATAATTGTTCGTCACATTATAGCTAAATACATAATATATATATATTAAGTGCTTTAATTCTATAATTAGAGTAAAATTAGGAATGTACAAGTCTATATATGTTAAATGATTCTAACAAAATTGAGCATATTATGTAATGAGTAATATTAATATATAAACTCAAGTGTACAAATTGATGGATATTATATTATTGACTAATAAAAATATAAAATTAATAATAATAAATAAAGTGGACCTAGTGAGTATCAATACTATCATAATGCATCAATTTATACATATGAATTTTTATCAAGAATTTGTATTTTTAGTATTATTTTTATTTATTTTTTAATATTAAGTTTCTTATATTTTTTAATATATTTTATTTTAAATTGTATTAAACTAATTTTTTTAAACAAGTAATTTACTTTTAACGATTAAAGAAAAATTAAGTTTTCACGAATATTGGGTATTCATCCAGACACAGAATTATTTCATATTAATGCTTATTTCAAAAAATCAAGCATAAAAGTAAAACCGGGCATGCATATGCAGCCGGGTCAAAGCATGAAACCCTAATTACCCGACCCGGGCTTAGTAATTATGATTCCTAAACAGAAGGAGCTGCTCTGTTAGTAACTACAAGATTTATCCTTGATTTGCCCATCTTAGGAGACACAAGCTCGTTTTCTAGTTCTCATTTTAAGAATTTTCATAACCACTAATTTGTTAGTGTAGCAATGGCCAATATGTTATTGAGATTAATGCTTTTAAAAAATAATAAATAAATTATTTTATAATCTTCAGACGAATTTATATTTGATAAAAAATTTTAAATTGCTTATTTTATAATTTTATACTTTTTGGCAGCTGTTTTTTAAGATAGAGGTAGCTTATCAAATAATTTAGAAATGCATTTAATTTAATTTTTAAAATTTTTATTGTAAAGTCATTATTATAATAAAAAATAATTTTTTTTATACACGAAACCCGTACAGGTTATCCCCAACCACCAGACCACCCTTTGAGATTAATAAAAAATAATTATATTTTATATTTTTATAAACCCTATTTAAATTATATATTTATTATTACATTATAAAAGTTATAGAAGTTAATATTGATTGAATTTCAATAGAATTTTTGTTTTTCGTAATTTTTTTTGTGTGAGATATAATTATATTTTCTAAATTTCAATATCGTATTTTATATATTTTTGTTTATTTAATAAATTAGAGAGATCCGACTCAAATTGCAATACTCATGATGTATTATTAAATTATGTTTCTTAAAAATTTGTTGCAATATTTCAATAATTTTATGAATAAAAAATTATAAAGATATATACATATGGATAATTTAATCACATGTCTATTATATATAAAAATTTACCAAATATTTTTACACTATTGTTAAAATATATAACACTTAGTATGATTTATTAAATATTCAACCATCTATGGGTGTAACATGATGATAATAGATTAATTTTAAAATATATAATTTGGGTGTACGTTCCGAATTTGATTCTAATTAGCTACTCGCGATTTAAACGAGATGTTTAAACAATGATATGCTCAGTTAAGATATCTCTAGAGATTAGTCAGATAAGATCCATCAATTAAAATGAACTCCAAATATATTGAGTTATCCAAAAAATAAAAAATTCAACTATTTTTTTAATAATTGATTATTTTATTAATACAATAATAACAGCTTGGCAAGCCAAACTAGCCCTTACTTCCCGTTATGAGTGAGTTTATTTTTACCATATTTATATATATATATATATTTTACACGCAAAAATATTTATCCTGCTTAATTTTAAGTTGAAGAAAAATTTCAATATAACAAATTATTTCATAAATTATAAGTAAATATTACCATACTATGCTATTAGCATTATGAAAAAATATGAGTATGTGTTTAAATCAAACAATCATTAAAAAAAAAAAGAGAGTAAACGTTACTAAAGCTTGATTAATCAAATTAAAGCAAAATATGCTTACAATTAGAGATGATATTTTATAAATTTCATTCCAAATAATTTATAAACTTTAGTGGCAATTGATAAAATTAATATATATATAAAAGACTTTTAGATTGCTTAAATTCTCTTAAAAATTTCTTTCTTTCTTTATGAGTGATTTTAAAATTTTTATAATGAATTATTTTAATATTAAAGAGAAAAAATATAGGATTTAAAATTAAAAAAATTATAGATATGGTGTATTTTGATGGGTGTTAAAAGTAATTTTCTTTATTTAGATTAAATTATCCTCAATAATAATTTATATTAAAAATATTTTTATTAAAATATAAGTGTTGAAAATAAAAATTAGAGTGCAAATAGACTTACCCTTCGGTAATTTAAATATTTTAAATAAGTTTATTTTATACCAAATATTAAAATTAAATAATTACATTCAAATAAAATGAAGTTAAATTTTTATCTTCATCATACATACAATTGTCTCAATTTATCAAAGTATAATTCTAAGATGATTTATTTTATAATATATAGAGATATTCCTCATTTTCTTCTTTCATACTTTTTCTTGGGTTTTAAAAAGAAAAAAAGTTCTTGCTTTTCAGCTGATGAAAAGAAAAGAATATTAACTAATGTTAAGTTAAAAAAATTTAGAATTAAAATCATCAGGACCATTTTTAACATCATACTTCAGTTCTTTGTTTGATGTTGTTATTTATCACATTTTTTAATTATCAAATAAATAAACATCATGCTATTTGGGATTAAAATTTAAAATTTAGAATACGTAACATTAATTATTTTTTTTTGGTTGAATTTATGAATTAATCCATTTTAAAAAAAATATATAGATCAACCAAACCAATATTAGATCAAGTTTATAATGTAAATCAGAAACACAAGAAAAGCCTCACAAACTAGAAAAACAAAAATAAGATGATGCAAAAGCTAATAATACCATAACCATTAACTAATAGAAGAATGAACAGAGATTTCTGTAATGTAATTGCTGGTTACTGAGAATGAAACCAACCAGATCTTTATACATCATCAACTTTTGAACAAAAAAAGAAAAAGGAAAAAAGGAAAAGTTTGATAACAAGAAAAGCTAGTAGAGGATTAAGCAAGGTTTAAGCACAACGTTTAAATGATCTGAATAAGACATCACTTGGAAGAGTTTCGACTAATTTGAGCACTTGATCTCTTGATAGTTTCAATCCTCTGAAGTCTTATTTGCTCTCTGAATTTGGCTATGAACTCATCTGCCTTCTTATCAACATCAGGTCCTCCATCACTCCCATTGCTTGGAGTTGCAGAAGCTTCTTCATTGTTTAAGCTTCTTCCTAGGTTGGAAACCAATGGAATTTCTGCAAGGTCATCATAATCATCTTCTTCGCTTTCCAAGTCTTTGTCAGTTTCCACGACAACCTTATCAACATATGCTTCATTGTTTTGCTCTGTATATTGCATGAAATTGATGCTTTCGCAATTCAGTTGGTCAGTCTTGAATGATGTTTGATCAAATGGCACAGTTTTTCTCCCTTCTTTATCCATTGGAATAGCAACAACTTCCTTTGTTCTTCTCTCTTCTCTGATATTGACACCGTCATTGATTTCTTCATCACTTGATGTAAATGCCCTAACAGATTTTCTCATCGACAAATTATCAAGATTGGCTCTTGCCTTCATTTCCATCAGTGGATTCGTTCTGCTCCAACGCGACTCCTTGCGTTCACTTGTGAGGCTTCTCTGCAAATGTTTCTCAACCTCATCGTCATTCAACCTAGGACTCAGTTTCATTGACCAATATTTATGCATCATCTGTGGTGGTGGTGGCGCAGGTGGAGGTGGTGGAGGAGAGCGATAATAGATTTTCTTTCTTGCCGAATCCTCTGAATTCTTAGCTTGAGTCTCTAAGGATAAGTAAGTAGAAGCAGATGACTTCTTTGGAGACGATAAGGAAGGTGAAGGAGACAGTTTCGGTGAAGATGATGTAGAATTGGGTCGAGATGAACCAAGTATTTGAGGTCTTAAAGAACGAGATTCATATCTATTGAATTCAGATTCTTCCATTGAAGGAGACACAGAATTCAGGGCAGGATTCGGACTATCAACATCTTCCTTCATTTCCATTCTACCTGATCTTGATCGCCATGGGATTGAGGAGGGAAGCACAACATTTTCGTTCAATTTCTCCTCCGAATTTATGTGATCAAAACCGCCCAATTCTACGGTTTTCCTTTTGTTTGAATTGCCACAGAAGCTTCTAGAACCAGAATTCGAACTAGACCTACTAAGAGACTTGGATTCTTTGCAGGTTTCAACGATATCTGAATCTGAAACACGAGATTTCAAGCTCCTAACAGGCAAAAGAAGTGTTTTTTCTCTTCTTGTTGAATTAGTGTCTCTCTGTTCTTGATTAAGAACATATTGCTCTTTGGCCACAACAACAACAGGTTCATTTCTGTAATACTGATTGCTCCATGTTTGGACCTTGTTTTCATCAGAACTCAACGAAGTTTCATTAGCATCATCAAAAACTGATGATACTTGAAGAAATCTAGATACATAGGTTTGTGCATTATCGAATTTTGAGTGATTGTTATTTTCCTTCTCTACTTCATCATTTCGGTGGCTAAAGAGCCCATAGGAGACAGCAATGCCAACAAAGACAAGGTGTAGAAGCTCCCAGCTTCTAGTGAGCAGAGTTTGGTTGATGAATTCAGGAGCTTGTGAAGGCAAAAGTAACAAAATAACTAAGAAAATTGAAACTAAGAGAGTTTTGTACATGAAATATGTATAAAACTTAGGGTTTGCTCTATTTTCTTCTGTTTTTAGCAGCTTACGCTTCGCGTAGGAGTCTGCATCTGCCATTGAAGAAGAAGAAAATAAAAGAAGACACAGGTTGCTTCCTGAGTGTTATTTATGTTAAAGGCAGTAAGAAGAGAAAGAAGAAGAAGCAGAGAAGACTTAGGGGTTAAGGAAAAGCGAAGACAAAAAGAAAGCAGATAGAGAGAGCGGAGAGGAAAGCTTTAGCGAGACGTGGGCAAATTTTAAGCTTCGCTCTATTCTTTTTTAACGGTTCTTAACAAATGACACTAATAGCCTCACTCTCTTTTTGTTGTTTATTGTTGTTTCTTTTTCTCTCACACTAGATCAGTAGCCTTTTCTTCACTCAACTTGCTTATACTACTCTTATTCTTTTTCCATTTTTCTTTTTCTGTGGAGGATAGGGGAGGTTAGCTAGGCTTCCGTTGATACTGTGGCGCTTGTGCTATACATTTATATTTTGAAAACAAAGCTAAAAAATATTGAATAACATCAACTATATATGTGTATTTTTTATTTTAAAATTGTTGTGACTTAAAATCTATCATATCACAATACTAATAGAGCCTTAAAGAGGTTATTCTAGCTGCGCGCTGGTGAAATTATGTTTTACATATATTTATGTTTAAGCTGACATGTTAGATTGTTAACAATTATGTATAAATCTGCATTGAAAAATAACTGCTACAAACATGTTAACTAAAATGACATCAAATTTGCTCAAAATCATTGATTCCCGATTTGTAGATCATGTTGCAAAGTCTTATTCGCTTGAAATTACTTTAGATGCAAGTCAGTGGGTTTTATCCGTAAAAGGGTACCTCTAATTTAAAGATTTTATTGAGGTCAGTTCCGCAGAAGTGTCAAACCTGTATTGGAAGAGTTGAAGAATGCTGAAGACTTGACTCAAACGCAAAAAATGATAAAGCTTAAAACAAATCGCATTTGCTTTATAAGCATTTATCCTAATCTATCTGTTGCCTTTTTAACTTTTGTATCAGCACAAGATAACTGGCAATTCCAGCTGGAAATAAGCCAATGACAACAAGTGGTCCTGTAAGTTCACCCAACCTAGATCACACGCATCAATATGCCTTCGATACCAAACTGTTTATTTGTTGAGAGTGACATTTTTTCATTTTTAACTTATAAAACAAAATGGGTTAGAATTTATATTGTAATTACTGGTTCTTCGCCGTCTAATTTAGAGAATCTCGGTGCTGATGTCATGGTAAGGAATATGAACAAGTATAAATAAATAGAAGGCAAAGAGCAAATAGGTTGCGTAGATGTGGTCAGGATTCTGCTTTCGGTCTGCGTACGCTAGCTTTCTGTGGAGCTCATAAACTAAAATTAAAAAGAAAAAAAGAAAAGAATTTGTGTCTGCTACTTTATTGTATTGGGGGATTTCTTTTCTTATCTATCTTCCTTCTTTCCATTCTTCAATTCCTATATTTTTAGATGCCCTTAAAGGCCACGCAGCTATGACTTGGATATACTTTATTTAGTCGAATACGGAAGGAATGAACATCAGCAATGAATCCAAAGGTTAATTTATTGATCAGGAAAATTCTAGCTAGATCTATCGGTATTTATCTTATGTGCTTATCAGATTGAATTCAGCCGAAGGCATATTTTGTTTTCTATAGCAGATAACACATACTAATTAGTTGACATACACTAACAATATTATTATGTTTCTGATGTTTCTGTTCAGAAGAGAATTCAGAAACCGGTTGAATTTCTTTTTCTTTTTTTTTTTCAGAATCGATTATCTCTGGACTGTAGAAGAATTGCATAGTTTATTAATCAAAGTTATACATATATTTCCTTGAAGACTCAAGAACTGCAGGTATATGGGATGATATTCTTCGTACTTCTACTGTCGTTATAATTCTCTGGCCAAAGATGCAAGAAGTTGATCATGTACTTGCAAGTAATTAGTGGATTTCTGATTAGTGGAAGTGGGGTTTAATGGAGTGTTGATAACAGGAAGGTGGGTATGCTTCACAGAAGATTCTATTGCAACTATCCTGTACGGTGACATAAGGTTCGTGGCTTGCTCTGAATGATATGAACTGTTTGACATTGTACCTTCCCACAAGGGATTTCAAAGGAAATATCAAAGAAAATTTTCTATCATTAAATAAAGTTTACATTTATCCAAGCGTTTGCTCAGTCACACCGCAAATTAAAGACGTTTAAACGTATCAGCAGTACATATATTTTGTGTCAACAGCCATGTGAAGTTAAAGTGTCTTTATAATTGTGTTATATGAAGATAGAGTTCTTACATGTTACTGGACAACTTATAAAAGAGAAGTGAAGTATTAATTACAAGAGGATAATATTTAATTTAGTTAATAAAGGATGATTAGATGAAGAAGGTTGATAAGGTATCCTCCTTTTCTCAAACTGATGGCCGAAAGTTAAGTATATTGGAAATCTTTGTAGACAATGGATCTGATTCTTCCCACATGCTTTTTGTATATTTACAAAGCTCTATATTAGAGGGTTTTGTGTAAGCTTTTAGCAGAAAAAAAATTTGCTGAGTGAAAAGTGCATATTGATTTCTATTCTCATGTACTGTAATGTGGTTCTTAAGAAAAATGGTAAAAATGAAAATGGGTCTAAAGCTAGGTTCCATGACTTTGGATCCCTAAATCATCTCATTATTTTCTTCCTTTTATACTGAGTAAAGGACACCATGTTTTTATTTATAGTACATGTAAACACTCTAGTTTCAAATTCCACTGATTTGGGCATTTACAAGATGCATGCCTAATGGTATAGTCAAACCTATAAATGCCCTAATATCCAATGATTTGGATTTTGTAATGGAGCAAATGAACAAGGAATGGAATCAATTCTTTTGTTTAGTTTGTTTTATTGCCTTAGAATTAGGATTCGTTATTTTCCTTCCGGAGATTCATAAAAAAAGTAATAAAATAAAAAAAGGAGATAACAATTGCAATATTAGTTTCACATGGTCTTTAGGTCTCCAATTTGCCTTCTCATACAGTCATTCTAACTATATATATACGAGATGTCTATCGCTTTTCCAATAGTATGCAAACAACAATTTGCAAATTGCCAACTTCCTTTCATTTCTTTATCATACTTGCATGACCTAACCAATAGTCCATTCCAAAATTAATGACTATTTCAAATTATGATAATAGTGCCATAAATATTAAGAAATTATTAGAAAAACACTACCCTTAATACTCATAGTTAAGGGTTAAGAGATATAAACTCTTGGTACAATTTATTATATAAACTAATTGAATATAATTATATTGATTAATAAAAAATTTTGATCTTTAATACTACTCTAATTTTAATTAATTATACATAAACACCTTCATATGCCAATTAACTCTAAACCTAAATCGGTTATGATTTTAAGAAAATAGCATGTTTTATTCAAGTTTAAAGGTTCAATTATTTTTTGACAACAATTCTAAATCATTTTTTTTTTTTTACCCAAAGTTCAACCATTTTGGATAAAAATACCTTTGACTTTATCTTTTATGTATATTGAATCAACTTTCATTTGTTTTCATCACAACAAAAAAGATTTTCTATGACTTCAGAAGTCATCGCTGAAAAGAGAAACAATCGTCGTTAAAATCTATAACAACGACAAATATTTCGTTGCCAAGATATTGCAAAATGATGCTTGTAGAAAGAATTAACGATGTCAAAATCATGTCGACGCTAAAAATATTAGTGATGATAAATATATCAACGCTAAAAGATCATTTAGCATTGACTTATTTGCTATTAAAAGTCACTGCAAAAAATTATTAACACTAAAGATTGATTTTTAACGACAATAATTTTTGACACAAAACATTTTTAGGGGCGATAGTTAATGTCATTGCTTAAAAATATTCAGCGATGATTATTTGTTGTTGAAAAGCAATGAAATATTCATTTCATGCTATATTAGTGATGTTTTTGTGTCATTGCAAAAGACTTCAAAGGTATCGCTAAATGCTAATAGTTGCCGTACATAGAGTTTTAGCGAAAACACTTGGGCACCGTGAAAACACTTATTAGCGACGATTTTGCAAAAGGAATTTATTCATTTTTATATATATGTAAATAAATTTATATAAATATTTATTTTTGAAAATATAATTATATAAAAATTAGAGATCAATATTTGCTAACCTAAAATAGTAATACTATTATTAAATATGACTTTTTAATAAACATACATACTATGAAGACAATTAAAGCAATAAAAAATTGAAATAAAATAATCTAAATAAAAAATAAATAACATATATCATTTTAAATCAGACATAAAAATAACCATTTTAAAATAATAAAAATACTTGAAACCGTTCAAATTATCTCCAATTAAAATTCATACTTCATTACAAAATTCCTTCTCAACCTTTTCTTTAGGTGAGTTTCCAATCAGTTGGAAAAAGAATGAATGTCCTCTAAACTCAAATATCTGCAAACTTGAAAATATAAACAAATAATTTAGATTCAAATTTAACTAATCTAAATTGGATATAATATCTCATTAGATAATTATTAATTAGAAAATCATGAATTCAAATAATGACAATAAGAGTCTAAAAATAGAATGCGCATAAAAAAATAAATTTAATAATAAAATTTTCAAATATTAATAACTTAATTTTTTATGCAATAAAACACAAACTTATGAAATACGCAAATAATTGTGTCAAGACTTCAACGGTAATTTCAAGCCAAAAAAGTGAGTAAAACTTCAGACACAAATATAAAGAAGTAATGACTGAATTCATATTTGTGTACACAAATCAGACTAACTCTCAATATAATATGACACAATACAGTATTTGGTTTTTGCTTGGGATATCAATTCCATTATTAGTTTTAGTTTAAAAGTTACAACGTACTAATCTTAAACACAACCATAATTTCTAACTGAAGAAAATTGCAGGCAACTCTAAGATTGAATGAAGACAAAGTGAGGCAGTGTGTTGATCCAAAGCTAACCAATGAATACCCACCAAAAGCAATCGCCAAGGTTATTATTTTCCTTCATGTTTACATTGTTTTCATTATGTATACTTATTAGCATCTTTTTTTACGTGTGTTTTTTGGAAATGTTTTTGCTTTCTTTAGTTTGCAGCAGTTGCAGCACTTTGTGTTCAATATGAAGCAGATTTTGGGCCAAATATGACCGTTGTTGTTAAAGCTCTTCAGCCCAAACTTAAAAACAGCAGGACCTGAAGCTCAAAATTAACACAAATATACATAAAATCTTGAATTTTCCTGAAAACCAGCAACAGCAGCTAAAACCCCTTCGAATCATGTAATTTATAACCTATTTCTTTCAGTTTTTGTAATATTCCAAATGATAACTCCAGAAGTCTTACGAAATACTTCATATCAACTCAATCAATTATCATCAGAAGAAAAAAATTACGCAATCATAAAGCAATCGACAATAAAGTGGATCGACTCCAAAAAAATAAAACAATAAAAATTTCTACTAAATTACATATTTCATGTCAACTCAATCAATTCTCAAGCTAAGAAAAAATTACTCAATGAACATGAAAAATAGAGTAAAATCTTAAAAAAAAAGCGTCAATACAAGATTTTTGGGCAACTACTTCAATCAACTACTACCTCAATCAATTCTCAATCTTAAAATCTTAACCTCCTTTCACATCATAGTAAGATTTTCGTTTGTTCACGTCAAAAACTAATCTGATTCAAGAACCCATAAATAAAAATATATGGAAATCAAAATCACTAACTACAACAAATAAAATTTAAGATATAGCGATGCCTTAGAGTCTGAACAGTGAAATCGGTGCGGTGTTAACTCCAATAAAATATCTCTAAACTCTTATAACTATGACTTATACTCTTGTAACTCACTTTCAGTACTGTAAGAAAGACTTTGTTTTCTGTAACTCAAGTCAAGTAAAGTCTAACTCATTATGTAATTTGGTTTTGTTATATGAGGAGCATACATTCAAATAATGTACTCTTCTATGTTTAGCCAATATCGGGATATAACGATGTATATCCAATCAACTTTCATTTTTTTTGTTTAAAAATTAAAAGATTAATCAAAACTAGTAACTCATTTATCAAACTTAAACGATGACAATAATAATTTTGAAGAGTTGTAATGTTTTTCCTTTTTATTAAATAGAAGTATACGTTGATATATATAGAAAGAAACTTGTCTAATAATATTAAACCTAGCAAATAAAGGAAAACATAATTATGACTATACCATTATAATCTTTAAATATCAGGAGATATAGGCTACAAATCTAGGGAGAGATTAGCTGCGAATCTAATATTTATTCCTCTTGATATTCCCGCTCAAATTGATGATGGTGGTCAACAAGCATCAATTTGCTCACAAGATATGCATATCGCGCAGAAGGCATGATTTTTGTAAATAAATCAACAATTTGATCATGAGAGGAGATATGAACAAGATGAAGAACTTTATCATGAACAAGTTCCCAGATGTAATGGCAATCTACTTCGACATGTTTCATCCGTTCATGATGCACAGGATTAGTGGCAATGCTAATT
>JAVXUL010000016.1:7019652-7037178 GCA_035590515.1 Trichilia minutiflora | reverse complement strand
ATTAGGGATTTAATATATTTTTAAATTATTTTATTATCTTTTATATGTATAAATAGGTGTGTTCAATATGAATAATAAGAAAAAAAAATATTCTCTTCCAAACTCTCTCCCAAAACCTCCAACACTCTTTACGGACAAAGATGAATGATATGTATCTGAGTATGTATATGTTTGCCTAGCAAATATGTACATGGTTTCATGGCAAGCAACGGACCGAGTCAAACGAATTGAGAGAAGAATGGACAAAGTCATTTACTTATGACATTAGTTCTTAATTTAAGTTTTAGTATGCAGAAGTGCTTTCCTAATTTCTTGTAGGTAGTTCTATTTTTCAATACATGTTGTTTATGAGTTTATAAATAGTTAGGGAATATTAATCAAAAGTCTAGAATATTTTAATAAGAAAATTCTCACTAACTTTCTTTTTTTCCCTTCTGTTTTTTCCCAAATTTCTCACTAACTTTATTTTTTTCCCTTCTATTTTTTTCCAAATTTTCTTATCAGATTCTGTCCCTTCTTTATAATCACTATAATAGGAATAACTTCGCCCGCTTAGAGAATGTGAATGAAAGGACTCTGCTCGCTGTCAGTCTTGCTCTCTTCACATTTGATGGCCTCCCTTCTTTATAGTAGGCAAACGTCAAGGCACCTCAATCTCTATGCCCGAGATGTCACCTTAGTACTTCTTCAAGTTGTCTTCGCAATTTTTCATTTCCTTTATGTGGCTGTGTATTCTTGACGTCATAATCGGCTTGGTCATGTGTACGCCTAACCAACTCTGCAATTAGGGCACCCAGGATTTTTTTTTTTCCGATTTTCGTGTGACATTCTAATCGATATCTAACAATGATGACTTACTGTTGCGTTCCCTATAAATAGCATCAACTATTAATATCAAAATTTTGCCTTTGCAACGCGTCGAGCAAAGTTAACTAAGAATTTAATCGATAATCACTATTTTATTTACACGTAAACGAATTCATGCCCAGGATAATTCAGCAAAATTCTTCTTACATTGATTTATAAATAAAGAGAAATTTGTCAGAAATGCTAGAATGTAAATTTTTTATACAAATTCTCTAATGCTAAAGTCAGAAACCCTTTTAGAATTTTAACAAGAGAAGTACATGACACATTATATTTAAATTTTTTCAGCCTTTCGACCTCCCTCTTTCTTTAATTTACTTTGGTTCTTCGTAAGGGTTTTCAGGATGGACAAGGTTTTCTTTGTTGTTTGATATGTGAGAATCATGTACTTGTCACATTGCCAAATTTTGTTATGCATGAACTTAACAAGTACATAACAATATTTAGACCAAGTCGCCATTTACCTTATAGGTGTCATTTATTTAAAGCTTTAAGCTTCATGTTCTTTTTATGTAAATTACAGCCATCAACTATTATTTTTGGTGCTTCCTCTTTCTTTCTTTCTTTCCTTCTCCTTCTTCTTCTTCTTCTTCTTCTTCTTCTTCTTCTTCTTCTTATTTAACGAGAGGAACCCCAATCCATCCAACTCAAGTCACAGGACTCTTGTTATTTTCCTTCTAGAGACTCAAAAAAAGAAAGAAGAGAACAATAATGATATTAATTTGACATGGTCTCTGCCTACAAATGTACATACTAGACGTACATATCGCTTTTCCAATAGTCTGCAAACTGCAAATGGCCAATTTCCTTTCATTTCTTATCATACTTGAATGACTTTTATCAATAGTTCATTTCAAAATTAATCACTATTTCATTTTTATCTGTATCTTTCTTTACAGAGCTCTAAATTATGCGCAGTTTATTTTGTTTTGAAAATAGATATCCATAGCTTTCTGATTATAACTTACTCGTTATTAGATTCCAAGTGTGGTGTACACAATAATTAAAATAATGTTGTATGTCATGCAAATTTAGGCAAAAAGTCAACTTCTAGTTGAATTAGGAATGTTGTTAATCTTACATTTTGCTTAGAAAAAAGGAGGCTGACCAAGACTAACAATATGTATAAAGGAGAGACATCCTTCCCTTTGAAAGCCACTAAGAGATCAACAAAAAACACAATTCAAGGAAGAAGTTCAACAAATTCAAGATTGATTTAAGAAGGGAAAGAGTTCTATCTTCTTCTATTTTTATGATTCTTTCTTATATTTTATTTATTTTTATTATATTTTTTAGTAGCTAAACCTTTTGTTAGGGCTAATGATAAAACTCTAATAGAATATTTCATGATTTTATAGTAATTAGGAGATTCTTAAACTTAATTATGGTGATTTTCATTTATATTATACTTAAAAATTAATATTACATTTTTGAGTAATTTAACAACGGCGACTTTTATTATTTTAATGTGTAATACATTGATGGAAGACTTGAGGACCATACTAATCCAAGAATTTTGATGCTTCTAATATGAATGAATTGTGATGAGATGATAACCACACCAATTTGATTGTTATTGCCTGCTCTTCTTGTTTTTATAGTTTTTAATGTGTTCTTGACATGATAATAATAACCCATACTAAGCATTATAACATTTTTTTAGAATAGGTAAGTTTAAATTTCACACCAAGATTAAATTCATAATTATTAAAAAAATCAATGCATATGGTTAAAAAATTGCATGTAAAGAAGATCATTACTATATTTAGTTGATAGATTTTCTAAATTACATAATATGCTATGAAAGTGATAATTAGTGGTGGATTAATTATTGAACTTTTGATTGATTTTGTTTCTTACTTTTGATATGGGAAATTTCTTTATTTTATTTTATTTGTTATTTTTAATTTAATTTAATAATTTATCAAACAACCTTTCTTGCATTTATTTATTCTAGAGTTCAATAATTAAAAAACATTAGTTTAACCTATTTAAGATAATGAATTTGTGTGGGAACACCTAACATATTATAATTAATTCGTATACTTGCAAGTTTTAATTTCAATTCTAAAAATACTTATTTAAGGGTAATGACCATTTGACAATTGCTAAATATAATACTATTGATTAATAAAAAATTTATATATATCTAATACTACTTTAATTTAAATTAATTATACATAAAATAGGTTCACATGTCAATTAACTATAAACCCAAATTGTTTATGATTATTAATAATACTACACCCTTGTTAATTGGACATAAAATAAGTTAAATAGGTAGATAAAATACTTTAAATTAATATTTGAATCAAATACGAATATAATTATATATTATTTGGCAAATACAGTTACAGACATAGATATATCTTTTGATATTCGAACATTCAATGAATATTCAATTGTAATTATAAAATAAAAATCTAAAATTAAAAAATTTATAAAAAGATAAGAAAAAAAACATATAATAATAATTTAAAAAAATAAGAATAAATAATAAAAATAAAAAATAATAATCATAACATTGGGGTAATTTTTTTAATGTTTTATAATGTATTTTTTTTAAAAAAAATGTACTCAATATTTTATTTTTATCTTAATTAAATAATTTTTTTAATGTTAGATACAATTTTGGAAGATAAAATATTAAATGGAAAAGAAAAAAAAAATGATGCAGAAGTGTTAAAACACCTTTATTTATTTCATGATATTTTTATATAATTAATAATATTTTTATTTTGAGATTTTGTTATTTTTATTTTTTGTTGTGTATTTTTTAAATTTCAAATGATATATTTTTATTGTTATTGTCACTTCAATATTTATATCATTAAGTTATATAGAGAAAATTTTTTATGATTTAAAAAAAATATTCATAAATATTGTTGGGAACTCAAAAAAAAAACTCATATAAAAATGAATATAGATATTGAAATAAATAATGGATTAATGAATATAAATATTAAAATAAATAAAGGTTAACTTAAATTGCCATCCCTAATTGGGGCATTCTTAATGACGGTCCTGGGTCTTAATTTTAGGGCTGTAATTGGCATTGACCCGAAATTTAACTCCTCACCCCCCTTTCACTCGGTCTCAGGCTCTCAACTCTCTTCACCTGAACATAAATTTTCTGAAAGATTTTCAATAATTTCTGAGAGTTAGGGTTTTTTAGCACATTTTTACTCACAGAACCCTAAAATCCGACCTGAACCCATGTCAAAGTTCTCAGTTTCTCGCCTTTTATTCCTCTCAATTCACGGAAAAAACTCCAAAATCTGCACTCTACACTTCTCCACTAGTTCTTCAGCGGAGAAATTCTACACTCACCTGCAGAAGAACCCGAACAATATAGAAAGAATCCTAGCTACGTTCAAGGCCAAATTGGACTCTATTTGTGTCAATGAAGTGTTACATAGGTGTTTGCCAAGTCAATCTCAAATAGGTATTCGTTTCTTTATATGGTCTGGTCTTCAATCGAATTATAGGCACAGTTCATTTATGTATAACAAAGTTTGTGAATTGTTTAAAATTAAGCAAAATCCAAGAATTATTATGGATGTGGTTGAGGCTTATAGAGAAGAAGGATGCGTTGTTACTGTTAAAGCAATGAAAGTGATTTTAAATTTGTGTGAAAAAGCTAAGCTTGCAGATGAGGCACTGTGGGTTTTGAGAAAAATGCCTGATTTCAATTTGAGACCAGATACGATTACCTATAATGTTGTTATTCGGTTGTTGAGTGAAAAAGGTGATATGGTTATGGCTGATAAATTGATGAAAGAGATGGGTTTGATCGATCTTTACCCTGATATCATCACATATATGTTGATGATTAGGGGATTTTGCAATGCAGGGAGGCTAGAGGATGCTTGTGGATTGTTTAAGGCCATGAAAAGACATGGTTGTGAAACTAATTTGGCTGCTTATTCTGCTCTTCTTGATGGGATATGTAGGCTAGGGAGTATGGAGAAGGCATTGGAATTGTTAGGGGAGATGGAGAAAGATGGTGGGGATTGTAGTCCTAATGTTGTCACATATACATCCATCATTCAGAGTTATTGCGATAAGGGTATGATTGTAGAGGCATTGGGGATTTTGGATAGAATGGAAGCTTGTGGCTGTTCTCCTAACCGTGTCACAATTAGTACTTTGATTAAGGGCCTTTGTGTTTTAGGGAATGTAGATGAGGCTTACAAGTTAATTGATAAAGTTGTTGCTGCAGGTAGTGTATCATCTGGTGATTGCTATAGTTCTTTAGTTGTGGAATTGGTTAGGACTAAAAGATTTGAGGATGCAGAGAAACTCTTCAGAAAAATGCTGGTTAGCGGAGTGAAACCCGACGGTTTGGCATGTAGTATAATGATTAGAGAGCTTATTTTGGCAGGAAAGGTTCTGGAGGGTTTTTGTTTATATGAGGAGATAGAAAAGATTGGATTCTTATCTTCCATTGACTCTGATATCTATTCTATCCTCTTACTTGGGCTTTGTCAAGAAAGCCATTCAGTGGAAGCCATGAAACTTATAATGTTTATACTGGAAAAAGGAATTCAGTTGCAAGCTCCTTATATTGGTAAAATAGTTGAACACTTGAAGAAATCTGGAGACAAGGAGTTAATTACGCGTCTTACTAGGATTTGAGGGTGATATTATGCAAACAACAAAATTCCTTAGCCATGGATGCCCCTCTTTGTTATTCAAGAACTTGAATTTTCTAGGAGAAACTTTTGAATTGAGAAGAAATGGATCTAGAATCAGGAGGTGTAAAATTGCCTCTTATCTTTTTCATCCAGAGATACCTAAACCTGTCCCCGTTCTCTTAAAAAATGTGCAAATTTGGAGAGGAAGTGAATGGTGGAGTTTTCCAACCAAATTATGAATGTGTCTAGTTTTCATTGATCTGGGCTTTAATCAGATTCCTACTAGGGCAGCCTGTTTTTTCGGTTGGGAACATGCTCTGAGGTAATTATTTTTTCTTGACTTTCCAATTCTTCAATTGTTCAAGCAGTAAATAATTATGCATCTTTATTCTGTTCTTTAAAACTATTGTGATCACTTATTTTTTGATATCTTGGGCTTAATGTCACTTTCAACTCAATTATAAGTTAATCCTTTCCCACTGTTTATTACGGGGAGAAGGAGTGAATAATGCTAGGGATACAAAATTTTTATATAAACTTTTATGTACAAAATGACGTTATATTATAGTATTGTTTGTTTCATGATCCGTATCATTAATTCCTATTAATTACAGTAATTTTGTTTTTTTATTATCCAATGTATCATGCCACGCAGTTTGTGTACAAGAATTTGTACAAAAAGTTTGTATCTAACTGGTAGCAATGGCTCTTGAATGGAGTGCAAGGTTCTTGTTAAACTCTGTTATTCCGTAGTTCTAGGTTCTGATGTTTCCAGATTGATTTTATCCATTTGGTATATGCATTGCATCAAGACTTGGTATTTTGGGGTTCCTTATTAGTGGATACTTTAGGAATCCTTTGTAAAAGAGAATGGGGGAACCTCAACCACCCACCTCTCATTGTCTCTTTGTTATATATGCTGATTTGTTGTTATTGTCTTTACACCTTAAATTCAGATATTCTAACTTTCAGAGTTACTTTTCATATTTGGTGTGACATGCTATATTCTTCCAAAGGTTCTAGTATCACTTGAATTTATATTTCTTGGCTTTTGCTTCAATAGGTCAACTTCTTCATGTTTCTCCTGATAAGTTGGTTAGATTCTTTAAGATGCTTCAAACAAACGCTATTTTTGATAAGTTACTTCTATTTTTCTTTTTTTTCAACTTGTGGTGAATTGATGGCAAAAGCTTCACTAAAATTAATGTAATTAGGGTGTTGACGTGTTTTACTTGGTTGAAAACTATGCTTAAGTTTCTCAGAAAATTCAAACCATAGGTGAAGAGTGTATTCATAAATGAAAATTATAAATGGTAAAAGAAGTGTTGACAATATTGGAATGACTGTATCTTATACATTGCAATTTGAATTCAATGTGAAAGCTGGTATTCCAGGATGTAGATAGATCTTTGAAGCTATAATTATATGGAACAAAAAACACACTTTACCCTTGTTATTGTGTCAAAACTAGACAATTGATCTTGTTATCGTGAAATACATATTATTTTTTGTTTTGTTTTGCGATGACACTTCAGGCTTTGGGTATCCTGTTTTACTCTGTCACTTTTAGTTTTTCTTATTTTGTGTTAATATACTTTATTCCTATAGTAATAAATGCAAAGACTAAGAAAATGTGTTTTTGGGAGATTTCATGCTACTCATGTAACATGCATCAGCAATATATCACTATAATGCAGTGGGAATGAGAATTATGAAGAATAGTATATGATACTTTTTGCCTACCCGAACTTTCTCTTGTATCACAGGCCATCAGATTCAGTTTCTGGCTATGAAGGAATGGACGACTGTCATGTTGACTTCAATCTATTTAAGATTCCCTGTGATTGATTTACCGGAAAAGTTGGCTATCCATGATCGTAGCAAGGTAGAGAACGGTTTGTCATATAATGCTCATTTCTTGGTTTATCAATAAGACTTAAGAGTTTTGGACTTCATTAGGAAAGTAGCCTTCGCTTTTCCTGCCGAAATAAGCAAACGTCATTCCCATATTAGAAACACAAAACCCTTATCTAAATGTGGAGTTCTTATTTGAAATACATCTCGTGCACATCCATTCACTTTCTATGATAATTAATTAACCTATTGCAATCTTTGTCCACAAGGATGTGTGCTGCTTACCATTCTAATATGCAATTATCATGCTTTAATTCCTTAGTAAATATCATTTAAAATAAATAAGAAACTTACCTTCAATATTGATCTTGATTGATTGCTTTCTCATTACTTTTATGGTTGGTTTGATTAATTCATTGCGCACCTAACAATTAAGAAGCACTATCAATCAAATTAATTAATATATTGATGTAATTGAAGAGTATTATTCAATAGAGATAGTATTAGATTATTTCTACTTGGCTTAAAGTAAAGTTGTAAAATATATTTGATAATACTAATTTTTAATGATATTTACTCATATTTTAATTAATATTTAACATTTTAACTTTCAGTTTACAACAACAGAGCAAAAGATAGAAGTAATTGTGTGGTTACAATAATTTCAATACTAAACATGCTCTTAGAGATATAAGTGTTGTACAAGTTTAGATTTATATGACATAATAGTATTAGTTAATAAAATATGTAATTACTATAATTAATGAGTATAAATGATGAGAATAATATAGTAATTGATATTATTATTTACGGTAATTTGTAACAATAAATTAAAAATATATATATATAGCTCTATGTTATTCAATAAATAAGCTCATATTTAATGTGACCGTGGGAGGTAATGGATAATTTTATTCATGAATTAATGTACAATTAAATATTATTTATTAATGTTTATTGCATTAATAGTTACATTATTTAAAAATAAAATTTTATATGTCAATTTATTAATAAAATATGATTGAAAAATATTTTCTCACCTAACTATAAGGTGGTGCGACTTGCCTTAAAAACTATTATCTTACAAATTGTACAAGATTTCAACCACTCTTGCCTAATTTCACACTAAGAAAGGAAAGAATGTATCCGTAAAATCTATATGCGACAACGTGTGGCCCAATTCCAATACACAATCTAAGGTCAAAAGCCTAAGCCCAAGTCTCAATAATGCCATCCAGCGGTCGCAATAATTCGTTGGCAATCCGCAAGTTTCACCTGAAATGTGAATTGTTAGGGAACCCGCTTTCCGCATTTAACCGGAAACGTGTCATCTGCTGAACTCCCTCTCATGATACTTTTGCATGACGGTATGTCATCCTATCATTCTCAAACTCGATGTCTCTCTTTCTTCAATTTCGAAGTTTGTTACGGGGAAAAAAGGTAGTGTACAACCGAGGCAATTCTCAAATCTCACGGAAAAATACAAAGTCACAATTTTAGGGTTAGGGCTTCAAAATAGGGAGTCTAGATTGCAGAAATCAAGCAATTCTTCATCTTTTATTTTATCTACCCGTGATCGTAGTGGAAATTCTTCGCCTCGTTTTCTCCGTTCCTTCAATCCAGTTTCTCCGCAATATGAATCTGATTTCCTCTAGGGAACATAATTCATTCATCACTCTACCAATTCCTCTTCTTTATTGCTTTTCCTGTACATATTCAATGCTTTGTCTGTTATTTCTATAAAATTTAGGGTTAAGAAGATTTTATCCTTTCTTGTTAACCAATTATCGTGTCTATTCCTAATTGTGTGATTAGGGTTTTCTTCGGTTGGTTATTTTTGTGATTGTGTAGAATTTGCATTAGTATATTATGTATATTGAGGAACTGAAGGGAGCAGTGGAGGTGGAGAGCCGAGAAGAGGAGAGTTCAAAGTGTTGTGCTCAAAACAATAGCGTTTTAGGTGTCAGCGAAATTACAAGTGTTTCCGTTTGGGATGCGAAGAGGTTGCTGATTGGTGCAGGAGCTCGTGCGCTGTTTTACCCTACCCTATTTTATAATGTTGTTAGGAACAAGTTTCAGGTTGAGTTTCGGTGGTGGGATCTTGTTGATGAGGTATATACTGTTTAAATATGCTGGATATTGAATGTCTGGTCTTGTAGGTGTGTCAATTATGTTTTCTGTGAATTAATTTTGTATGTTATTATGTTGTTTTAATAGGTTTAGCTTGTATATGATGATGCGATGTTTGAGTTCTGTCTTTATCTTCCTAACCGGTGTATTGCTTTTTTGCCTAACTTTTAAAGGTGTAATTTGTGTCCTGTGCTGTTAATTTGGTTGCGCCGTAATATATTTTTTCTCCCCTTAAGTGTTTAGTGTGATATAGATGATATATTTCTGGGATTTTTATGTGATGTTGAGGTGGAGCTGTTGTGCATAATTTAATATGTTTTTAAATTGTTTTCATTCCAAGTGTTATGCATTGTAGTTTTAGTGTTATGCAGGTTTGTTTCGGACCATATGTGAATTGATTTTTTTGAGGTAACTTTTGAACATGTTTTTGATGATCTGTTCAGTAGTCCATCTGTGTTGTTTTGTCATTTTTCTATTTTTTCGCTTATTTTATTTTTGGAACTGAAGATTCTGGGAGTTATCAAAATTTTTGTTTTTCCAGTTTATGATCCACATACGAAAATGGTTATGTGGTGACAATGAACAGCTACATCTAATGTGTATATTTTCAGTTTTTATTGTTAGGTGCTGTTCCATTTCCAACTGATGTTCCACACCTAAAGGAGCTTGGTGTTGGTGGAGTAGTCACTCTAAACGAGCCATATGAGACTTTAGTCCCAACATCTGTATATCATGTAGGTGCTTTTATCTGGTGTTATATATATATATATATATTCACTGCTTTTATTCTGTGTACTCATTTTATATTTTGTTTGGTGAGCCGTACGAAACTTTGGACCTGACTTCTGTTTTCAAGTGGTAGAAAAATTTTCTTTCATACTGTCAATCAGTTGTGTGAGCTGTTTTGTTAATATGAAAGTTTAGTGGAATAATATGCATTGACGTTATTGGTTTTGCTGGACTGGATCTTTGAAACCCATAAGTAATGATTATGGTTACATTCTTGATATTAGTTTTATTATGTACAATCTCACCAATCTAGTCTTTGATATTCTTAGTGTTTCTAGTTATGTGTCTTAAGTTCTTTTCTCTAATTACCAATTAATATTTCCTTGTTTTTAAAAATTTTGGACAGGCTCACAACATTGATCATTTGGTGATTCCTACAAGAGATTATTGCTTTGCCCCATCTCTGGCTGACATATGCCAAGCCGTAGACTTTATTTACGGTAAGCATTCTGTGCAATTAAGCTTTCTCGAGTCTTGATTCTGGATCCTCCATCATGTTTCTTTGGGATTCATGATGTTTATCTAACATGTATAACAAGAGGTGATCACCTTACACCTTTTCATCTGGTAGTATTATTTATTATATTTTGAATAGCAAGCAGCAAGATAAAAATTGAAATCTGAAGGTTCCACGCGTTATGATGTTTTCTATGTTTACTTTGCAATCCCCATCATGGAGAAGTATGCTTTCTTGAAATTAAGAAATGAATGGTTGTGGAAGAGTTTTAGTGTTACTTTATAATTTAACAAACAAGTTTTCTTCTTGAAGCAATTGTTTGTCTGAACTTTCTTATGTTGTTGTCTTGAAGAAAATGCATTGAGTGGGCAAACCACGTATGTTCACTGTAAAGCTGGCCGTGGGCGCAGTACAACCATTGTTATTTGTTACCTGGTTAGTGTTACATCCAAAAAGAGTGATACCTTATGTGTTGAAGACTTCCTGTCTATTGACTCTTTTTGGTACTTTGTAGGTGCATCGCAAGCAGATGACACCTGATGCTGCTTATGATTATGTGAGGTCCGTACGGCCTAGGGTTCTTTTGGCCTCTGCCCAGTGGCAGGTAAACTAGTAATTCTGTTGGCAATACGTTACACGTTCATCTAAGAGTACAATGTGGTATAATTACTCGCCTTTTGCTAACATTTGGCGTTTGCTACTGTTGCAGGCTGTGCAGGAGTACTACCATCTAAGGGTAAACAAGGGATGTGTGTATGGTCACTTTGTTGATCAAGTGTTGAGAGCTCCGCGATTAATGAACTCACAAGATATTGTCACATTTGATGATAGCTCTGTAGTCATTGTAACAGAATCTGATCTTGATGGATATGACCCAAGTCTAGTTTCCAGTGACGTTGGAGGTGGGATATGGGCAGATTTGAGTGTGGTATACCGAGTTCAAGTTACTGGTCGAGCAGCTCTGGCTAGAATCTCTTGCCTGTGGCTTCGCTGCCGTACTGAGCAGAAGACTTCACGAAATAAATTGGGCAGGGTGAGCAACTGCTCCATAAGTACTGATCATCGGGGAGGTATTAATGTAGACATTCATGTAGACATAAGTACTTATGGAGCCGCTCATCCATAAGTACTGATCATTTGGGAGGTATTAATGTAGACATGAAATGTCTACTGAGTTGAATGAAATTGCGTATAAAGTTGCTTGGCAAGTTTTAATGTCTTCATTTTCCTTCTGGTATATAGAAGTGCAAATATTGTTTCTCTAGGCAGAACGTAACAGTGTTTTTGTCTTTGTAAGTTGAGTTTAATGGAAAGTACAGTCGTTACGAGCCCAAATTTTCTTTTCTTACTGGTAATTTTTTTAGATTTTGTTCGGAACTTTAAAGAATTGTAAATTGGAGAAAATGTTTAACTTCCGTATTGCCTTACTAGCCAAATTCGCCGAGCAAGAAATACCACCAATAACATAGAGGTTGATATTAGTTATTCTTTCACAATCTTCTAACACCAAAGCAATCGTCCCTTTTTCTCTAGAAAACGGAAATCAATGATTTTGTTTATAAGTGGAAAGTGCCAGGATCGAAAACAAGATTCAGAATATTATTATTATCTGATTACGTGTATATCTTTTAAGTAATTCTCTAATCAGGAAATCCGTAGAATTTTTATAATAAATACAACCCAGGGTTTTTCCAAGTTTTTCCAAAGCTAGAAAGTGATAGTTTGCAGGGGCATCTTGGAGCATTACATTGATGATCCTCAATCAGTAAATAGGCACGTGTATTGTCTGTATACGTTTCTAATTTTCATACCAATCGTCATCTGAATTAATGGTGAGATAGTGACTTATCCTCTTGATCTGAGATATCTAGTAGCTCTGCAACGAAGCTGTTGACTGCTGAGGGCCAGTTGTAGGATGATGATCCATCAAATATCAAATCAGAAGATGTTTTGTCCTCCAACTTATCATTATAACTCCTTTCCAAATTGTGTTTCAACGTCTGATCCTGCAAATAAGGAACAACGTACTTCTTCATATTACCATCGGAGATCTTTAGATGGCCTCCTGCTACCTTGACGTAGTGAACCCTTCCAGCATCATCCAAACTTTTAAGCCCGATCCAGTCTTCAGTGTAAAGCTTTGTCTGCACAGAATTTAACATTGCAAGGATAACCAATATCCCAATTCAACTTCACAACTTAAAAACAATTTTATGAAGAACAGATTGAAATTATGCGTAGTGCTCAGTTTCTCATCTTGAAGAAGGGAAGCGTTGTCACACCTGTTGTGGAGGTAGAACAGGATTGAAGGCTCCGTCTGGATAATATCCAAACCAGGAGGTTTCCTTGGGTATCAAAACATTGTCATCCTCAAACTGTTGAAAGCAGATAGATGACATCAAGAAAAGATATGCCTGCGTTAAATGCTATTGCAGAACCAAAACTGTCCAAAGAATGGTTATGTTTAATTAAAGAAAAGACTATTCAGAATCACCATTATAAGAACCAAGTTCTGCAAACTGCTGAAACGTTCCTTGTAAGTGTTGTTCCTCTGACCAGGAAGTTCATTGTTTAGCTTTGGAAGGAACTTGCACTTTTCCAAATATTTAGGGATATCCTGGAAAGTAAGAGTTGCCTCTGATTATACAATATTATAAGCAAACATAAGTTCTCAGGAGCTTATATATTTATGAATGTTATCACAATAAATATCCACATGCAGAATTATTTAACCCAATTGAAAAACATATCAAGATGAAAATTCAAAAGAATACTGATAAATTATCAAAAACAAACTTATTGGTCCATGCAAAGAGGGTAACACATAATAGATTAATTAAACCAGTAGTATAAAGCTCAGTTTCCACTCCTGTTTGATTTTGTGACGATACAGAACAAATTGAGTAAAAAAGATAATACAGTAGAAAAGCTTCGTTCTAGCATTTTCTGTTATTTATCAGGGCTTATCACTTACATTTGGAAATTTAAGATACCCACTGGGAGCCAAATGATCCTGCAATTCCACATATTAATGATAAAATTGTCAAGCCTTCATAAAGACATCAGAATGAAAATAAAGATAGCTGGGAATTCATTAGGAGCATGTGGTAATCCTACTACTATTACAACTACAAATGTTCTAAACAGCAGATACACAGATCATATGGTTCAAGAAGCAGAATCAGCAAGCATACTTGGATGTAGTCACTGTATATCTCTGCCTTGATTAAATTATCCGCAATTATGCAAAAAATACCAGACTGCAGAAGCACCACCAATAATACAAATTAGAGCAAAATATAAGATAAAGGAAACTTTTAAAAGAGAGCAAAAGTATTCCTTACCATTTTGACACAAACTAGCTTGCATCAACTCTAGAATGCTTATCACTGAATGAAAATTATGATTAAGGCACAGTCACATTGATAAATAAAATTTATCAGAACATTATAGGATTTTTGGTGCTTGCAGGCTCAACTTAAGTGACAGCTAGTTGAACAGTCACTTAAAATCAATTTCTATTTTTGTTTCTCCAAAAGAATATCTATTTTTGAGCAGTGGAAAGTTGATCCACTTCTGCCCTCATGGGACAAAGCTAGTCCTAATAATATCATTGCAGTAATTTCTTTCAAACCAACACATGCAGAGTTTTAGTCTTCCCTAGAGCTAACAAGTAGCCCCTAGCATGTACCAAGTAACACTTAATTTCTATTCTAAATCTAAGTCAGTTTCACTAAATAGATGCATAAGTCACAATAACACGTACACCACAAAGGGGCACAGAAGCAGTTCCAGCATGAGGCCCTCCCAAGGAGATAAAATTTTTAACCTGTTACAGTGTGTACAATCATAAGTTATATTCAATCTGAATAAGTAGAAACTAAAATCACCAGAATATTACGGATTGAACACAGTAAAATAACTAACACTGATCTGCAACAATAGTTAGAAACTTAGGCACCATTTTACAATGCAGTCATGAGTGGAAACCTTAATTAGAAAAGCAAAAAAAAGAATTTCAAAGAGAGTATTGTAGCTCGAATGTAAAAAGCCCGTTTAAATAAATAATTGAGGAAAGAGAGGCAACAATTATGGTAAAAAGATTTTATCCACACAGACAAAAATATATCAATCAAATAAAAATAGAAGAGTGCCTATGTATTAATGAATTCTCTAGAACACATGAAATTTATTTCAAACTGGTTCTTACAGGAGGTCCGCCTTCGCAGAATTCTACAACACCTCGACCAATTAAGTTACCCTGTTAACAACAAAAAGTTAATAATAAAACCATTACACAAAAGCTGCCAAAGTATTTAGATTTAGGAAAAGAAAACCGGAAAGGTCATTTCTGTGTCAAGGATAGAGACAATGAAAAAGCAATTGAACATAATGCATATCAGAAGAGTTGTTCTCCTATTCATCTATCTGTCTATTTATTTACTAATTCATTATCAAACAAGATTAAAGGAACATTATCTTGTTACAAATTAAAACTATGTAAAAATAAATCAATATATAACATTGAGATTGAGATCGAGACCCGCTTGAGTCTTATAATATCAATACAAATTGATACCACCCGATCAAATACCTCGATGTTATTGTAAGAGCCACATCAATTAATCAGGCCATATAGGATAAGGATCAATTGAGGGCACCTTTCAATTAAACTAAATAAGAATGATGATTACATGAAACAAGAGTTAAAAGTAAATGAAAAAAATGAAATGCAGCAGTCTTGATAAATTACCTGGGAGAGGCCAACTATGTTGTAACCTTCACTCAGTTCTTTCATTTTCTTCACCTAGAGGTGCAATACTTGTCAAAGGCCGACAGAAGCACTAAAACAGGCCAGATACATAACCACAAATACTAAGGGAGCTACATTACCTTGTCACAAACAATTTCTGTCTGTCAAAATAAACCGTAGTATCAGAGTCCAATCAGACGGTTACAAAAAGTACATACTAAAATCACCAGCAGAATTTATCATAATTTTACCTGTTCCTCGAGAGTTTTAAACCAGGAATCCCATGTTCCATCCCCTATTTCTCTGCAGGATTTGAAAGATATGAAGTAGTATCATCACACAGGAAGAAGAAACAAAGTAAAAACATGTATTTTTTCTCTACTAGGGGTAATTTCAAGATAAACAGCAACAATAAGAAAATGACTACATATGATTCGGCCTTACCTCAACCTAGTCCTGGCTAATTTAAAAAGAATTTTAAAGAAAACTAAGTCATGATTTCTCAACATATTTTGCCTAAAATTACTTCTAGGATCACAATACTAATACAATCACACAAGGTAGAAAAGAGTTGTTTTGATGTGCTTAAATGCATAATTAGTAAGCATTCAATTTACTATGCAGGAATATGTTAAGACTAATTTAAGCAAATAAAAATAAAAGACAGTGGAAACATACACACAATATCCTTGAGAACCAGAAAATTTGGTCAGATGCTCAGTGAACCGTTTCATTCCTCGATTGGAGCACTGATCTCCAATACCTGTAAGGGTTAACATGAGCTCTTTTCAAGAAATTAATTAACTTGGTTCATTATATAAATGACCAAATTTAGTAATGTAATAAAGGAGACTAAACCATCATTTTGTTATGCATAGGAAAATCATAGATTCATTTAATTTCCAACAAACAAACAGATATAGTAATTTTAATATGTTCAAGATCAGCAAACCAATGCATTCTGCAGCGTTTTCTCTCTTTACAAGGCAAATTTAAGGCAAGACTTAAAATGGCTGCAATATATTTATGGAAAAAACCGCCCAGTTATATATCAGCTTTAGTAATAAAAAAGACCTGAAATCCCTGTTATAATGTCTGCATACAATTTTCAATTTGTTTCCTTACTAGGTCCAATTAATCCATAGCAAAAGCATTATCTTTAGCAGTAAATACTAGAATTCCTTTAAAGCTATTGTACAATGAATGGTCTAAACCAATAACAAATATTTAGCAAAAATGTAAAGCAACACATACTGTGTCTCTAGCAAGCAAAATCAAAAGCATCTAAAAATTCATATAATTTGGTGAAGTCATTACACTAATTCAACCAAGAAGGTATAAAAACAATGAAAAATTAATTTAAGAAAGAGTCACGAACAAATTTCAGACTTTCTATTAAGAGAAAACAAATAATAGATAAGATCTCAATAAAATAAAATAAAAAAACGATGGCTTTTCTTTACCATGTAGTACTATGAAGGGAATCGAGCAAGTAATCGGAATGAAAAATAAGACCAAAATGGTGAAAAAAGAAATGGATAGGGAATAAAAAGCCATGAAAACACTGACGCACTGAGAGATAAATTATGGAAACAATAATTCCAAGAATTTTTGAAGTTGAGGGAAAGTGTGAATACAAGACAAAGAAATGGAGTTTGGTGATTAGTGAAGAAGAAGCTGAAAATACGGATGAAGAATTATGATGACCCACAGCCCCTTTGTATTACTATTTATTGTCCGTCAGCTTTGCTCATTGTTTCTGGATGTCAACCACCGCTACTGTATAGGGTTTTCTTCCTCTATTGTCATTTCCATTTTTTTATGTTGGGATTGCCACGTCAGCTAATCTTCGAGTGTTAAATTACTTCTGTTCCCATTTGGGAATTAACCGGAAATGACAGTTAGTGTTTAAAAAAGATCACTATTTATACTTTCAATCAAAATTAATCAAAATTAATTTTTTTAGACGTAAATACCCTTAAAAAAATTAAAAATTTTCAATTAATAGATTTAACTTTACCCAATTTTAATCTAATATA
>JAVXUL010000016.1:7007079-7019552 GCA_035590515.1 Trichilia minutiflora | reverse complement strand
AACTTTATACTAATAATATTGTAAAAAATTTAAATAATAAATTTTTTTAACTTCAAACAATAATAAATATTTCATTAATCCAACCAATAATTATTTGTTATTATATTTATTACTATTATATAAAAATAATAAATATACTATTATTTTTAAATTATTGATTACAATATTCTATTATTCTAAACATTAAAAATATTTTATTACTCTTAAAATAAAATTATTATTAATAACAAATTTTGAAAAACTATTTGAAAAAAATAATTACTAATTAATTTTTTAAATATTTTAAAATAAAAATTGGACCGGGCCCAAATAACCTGGGGCCATTGGCCTGACCCAAGTGTGCGCCCAACTACCTCTGAGTGCGCGCAATTGGGCACAAACTTCCGTAGAAAAATTTTCACCCATTTACAACAAAATATTAAATATGTTCCCTAAAATTTGTTTACTTCGATTTCTTCAACCATTTTCTTTCGTAATTTAATAATATATTACAATGTACCTTCTCCAACAAAAAATTTATCAGTTTATTTCATTCAAATTCAATCCAAACAATATTTTTCATGTTTCAATAAAAATAGATTCTATCAACTATAAATGATTGTTAACAAAAACATTACCTCTGAATAAGTTGATGAAATCTTGGAAGATATCAAAAAATTTTCGATGGTCGAAGTTTTTTCAATACACGGTGATGGGAGTTTGAGAAAGAAGATAAATTGTGAAATGAATAAATTAGAGTTGAGAGAATAAAGTTAAACGGAGGATAATTGGAGATTTTAAATTTTAATTGAGAATTAATCAAAAATATTTACTGTTTATCCATTGAATTCAAAAATATCCGTATCTAAAAGTTTTAATAAAAAATGACCTTATTTACTGCTTATAAACCAAAATACCCATATTATTATTTATATTTTTAAAAAAATCTTAACTTTTATGAGAGTGCATTCACGCTGAATGGCATGGTCAATGTGCTATTGGGAGTTGCACTCCTAATGGATATAATTATTAATTAATAATTTATAAATAATATTATTATTATTTATCTTTATTAATTAAATATTATTTAAATAAATATATTAAAAATTATTTTTATATAATTAAATATATTAATATATTTATTTAATAATTTTTAATATATTTATTTAAATAATATTTAATTAATAAAGACAAATAATAATAATAAAAATAATTTTTAATATATTTATTTAAATAATATTTAATTAATAAAGATAAATAATAATAACAATAATATTATAAAATATTTAATTAAATAATAATAATATTTATAAAATATTATTTAAATAATACTAAAAACATTAAATTGGGAGTGCAATGCAGACAATATAATTATTAATTAATATTTTATAAATAATATTATTATTATTTATATTTATTAATTAAATATTATTTGAATAAATATATTAAAACTATTATTATTATTTAATTAAATATTTTAATATATTTATTTAATAATTTTTAATATATTTATTTCAATAATATTTAATTAATACAGATAAATAATAATAATATTATAAATAATAATAAAAATAATTTTTAATATATTTATTTAAATAATATTTAATTAATAAAGATAAATAATAATAATATTTATAAAAATTTTAATTAAATAATAATAAAAAAATATGTCATTGAGAGTGCATTGCGCGTCATCGGAAGTGCACAGTATCATTGGAAGTGTACTGTACGTACCATTGAAAATGCATTGTACTATTGTAAGTGTATTGCATGCGCCATCAGAAGTACACTGTGTCATCGGGAGTGCATTGCGCATGCCATCGAAATTACAATATGTCATCGGGAGTATATTTTGCACACTATCGGAAGTACACTGTGCCATCTAGACTGCATGGAACGCGTCATCGGAAGTACACTGTGTCATCGAGAGTGTATTGAGTGCGCCATCAAAAATACACTGTGCCATCGAGAATGCATTGAGCACACCATCGGAAATATACTGTGTCATTGGAAGTGCACGCTGAGGACGCCATCCAACGCCCCATTGAAAGTGTAATATGCTGTTGGGAGTGCATTGAAGTTTTTGATTGAAGGTATTTTGGTTTATAAATAATAAATCGGATCATTTTTTATTAAAATTTTTGAAGACGGATATTTTTGAATTCATAAGATGAATAATGGATATTTTTAGTTAATTTCCAAAGAATAAAGACAGAACAATATATTCCGGTTTTACTGTTATAGGTACTACCATTGGCACTTGCGAGTTATATCTGTAATCAGGTATCTTTTTCATATTATTTTATTTAATTCGAATGAAGCCAAATATAAGCTATGTAGACAGAAGCTAGTTTCCCAGAGTGAGTTACTAGTGTCATGAAATGAGGTCTCCACCAAATTCTGGGGACAAAAAGAATAATGATCATAAAAATTCACCTCCATCCTGTGCTATTTTGAGAAATTCTGCCTTAAACAAGAAGCTTTTCCGGCCTCCTATGGTTTTACAGTCTTCACATGCGGGCAAGTCCCAAGTAAACCCAAGGCCAAAAGTATTGTCAGATATGTAAGAACTATATGCAAATGGAATTGCCTTGGTTTTCACTGCCCTGCAAGAAGGCGGTAGAGACAAAGAAGATTCCACAGTATAAAAATAATGTCCAGCCCCGCTCAAGCATGGGATTTCTTCGAAAGAATGAGGAAGCCTAGCTGAACAATTGACGTATGTGTAGTTCTTCACAACATAATAATAACGAAAGGATGAAAGAGAGAGATTGAGATTAAGAAAGACTCCATGGACACAGTTACTGGGGTCAAGAAGATCAAGCTTTTTGGCATGATAAGATATCGATTTTACAACCAAACCTCCATAAGATGGAAGGTGAATCATGGTAGTGTTCTCTTTGCAAACAAGTTCAAAAACACCGTAACCACACTGTTTGGGCTGCTGGCCTTTTACCCAGAAAGGAAAATGAATATCAGGTGTGTTGCCCCCGCATTTTACTGTTGGGCAATTTGCTTCTGAAGCTTGTGTGTTGACATACATGGAAGTTGCAAATAGAATGAAGAAGAAAGCCACGGCCATTGTTGGCAGAGGAAGATAAACAATGGAAAAGACAAAGAGACTGCAAATATTTGTTTAAATTATTCTATGAGCATTCGTAGTAGGTTCCAGAGATGTTCAATCAATTCAGTGCAGTAAGGCAGAACCGCCCTCAAAAGTAGTGGATTCTATTCTTCTTTTCATTTCCCCTTTACTCTTTTTTTAATTTTTGCTGGAAAAGAAGAGATGGGTGGAAATTTCTACGACGTAAAAGAAACGGGTGCCTTGCAAGGTATGCTAAACATTCCTTGGGGATTCTAGATTATTTTTTGGGGTGAAAATTCATTTACAGAGCCGTTTGATGGGGACTCAAACGAAACCACACTATGGATTGATTCTCAACTGGAGCCATTGGGTGGGTCAAGTCTTTAGAATGTTTTCTTCATTACCATCTCTCTTTCTCCTTTTCAAATACTTCATACGTGGGCCCATTGCTTTCACAAGTCATTCCGTCGCCACCTAAATTGCTGTTGCTCAAATGTGTAACAAAAATGCTGGGCTTCGGCTTTCCAAACCAAGCATCAAGTTTTTGGGATTAATATCGCCCTCGTTTAACCTTACCCGTCAGACATTTCTTCGACCTTAGCAGGAAATTTCAAGTGGAAACTGATACTCATACCGGTAGAGATACAAATGAGAGTGAAAACAGTCATTGCTTGGACATTGTAGTGGTCTATTGAAATAGCATCCCGTCCTATTCTCTGCTTTTTAAAATCAAAGAATAAATATATTTTTCAAAATTTTGATTAAGAGTTATCAAACAATCCTATAAATTAATCTAAAATCTGAAAATAATACAAGGATTTTATTTTTGTTATTACTAGAGAAATGCAACTTATTTTCTCAATATGATAATCTAGTCTCCCAAAACTACTGTAAAAACAAGAATGATGCGTCCATTGTTATTCTCTTTCCCAGCAAACTCTAGCACATAGGTACTTCTGAATGATAACGCATGTCTGCACGCTAGATCAATAGAAAAAGGAAATGGATAAAGCACAATCCCAAATATAATGTGGGATCTACAAGACTCATGACTGATATATTATCACAGTACGAGATAACAGTTTCCACTTCAATTTGAATCTTTGTACAACTCATTAATACAGCATATGTTACTCTTTCTATAGTGATGGTAGTACAAAGCTAAATGCTAAACATAAGCATACATTAGAAGAAATGCAATCACTAGGAAAGTCTTGGGTAGAATGACTGTAATAATAGGATAGAAAGATCAACAATCTCAAATTCAACTGAGAAAACAGGTACATTGATTCACTTGAGATTCCATTCTACAATTTCAAACAACAGGAAGACCCAAGATGAACAAGATTAGGGATTATGGGAAGGGAAAAAAGAATCACAGTTGCTCCTTTGCTAGCCTCACCGGTTTTTCTTTTAGATATGCAACATCACTATTTGGAGCAGTCAGCAGATGATGATCTGCCTCTTCTTCGCTCTCTCCTGTCATAGATGATGCACCAGAATCCAATACATCATCATCTGCATTGCAATCAAATGAAAGAAGTCAAAGCAATAGTCTTTAAAATTGTTAAATCACATTTGTCAAGGCCTCTTTCTTAATATTAACAAAAAGAAGATCAGATCTCTTTGGCTGAAGATATAGAGCAGATAGACCCATATCCCATGCACTACAGCAAAATATAAATCAAATATGCTGCCAGCATGCAGAATCAAACAATAGACCGCATCCTACAGCATAAAGCATAATCTGTTTCACCATCTAAGAGCATCGGTCAAGTTTCTAGAAAGCAAACATGTAGCTAAATTGAGGATTTCAACAGAAGACCTCTGACTTTAGTACCATAGTAACCACTATACCTAAAACTTAACTGAGAGGACAAAGGCACAATTTTGGTAATGAAGGCTCTAAGTAATCTAAGAAAATATAGAAGAAGAAGCCATGTAATCATCTAATTCACTAGCTGTGCCCCAAAATTTACATGAAGATGCTTTATCTTCTTGAAGAATTAGCAGTCAATCTAGGTGGACTTTGCTAACAAAAGACAGGTAGAGAATACAACCAAAAATCTGTAAGTAACGACTCTAATGGGCCTCCGAAGCACAATTATCTGAACAAACTTACCAGAATATGTTGAATGATCCGGAAGATGTCTAACTGCTGTGATCTGAATGCTCTCTGGCAGCAGACAATTACAGAATGAACCTGAAACGAACAACTCCCCTGTCAGATAATGTAAACCCAATCACATGTGAGCCAAAAGCTACAAGCATTGTATGGGACATAAAGTTACCCACCACCATACTACCCACGCTTTTCCAAACCCCTTTATGATAATGCAAAAATATTTCACAGCACAGGTGTCTCATACCACAGTAAAAAATATTGATATAATTATTGAATGTAGCCACAATAACATGCAGCTAGATTACACTCCATATCCAGAAACATGACACGTAGACAGAGATCCACATTATGTATAAGCAATTTATCAGCTCTAATTACTACCTGGTGGACTCCAAGGTTGCTTCTCAGGTAGTATGAATACAAAAGGGAGAAATTTTTCTTACCTAGACGAGCCATTCGATTTACCCATCCTGGAATAGGCTTTCCGGTTAGCTGGAAGCAGACTTCTTCGGTAAAATGGTTGCAGTTCTTGCCAATCAAATGATATGTGTCCCCATGATATTTTCCAGAAAGATGTTCCATGAAGGACCGAAATTCTGAGCGGGACAAGTTAGTGCTGCCCAGCAACACTGACCTTCTAAAGATGAAACCAGGACAACATTTTGGCTCCACTTCAAAAACTCCACTGGTAGAGTATTCATGAGCACCAAAGCCATATTCCAAACCATAAGCTGACCATCAAAATAAGATACATTATATTAAATGCATTACTGTATTACAAAAGAAGAAGACATATTGCATAGCCCAATGTATTCTGAAGGCAAACCCAATATAATAGTTAAGATAGCATGTAGAGAAACTTGTCTAAAAAGTTTACGATACATTTACAGATTTAGCATGTAGATTACTAGTATATTCAACGCATTGTTAAACTTCTGTGTAGTACTGTTTTAAGGTCGGGTTAGGAGAACATGTTAGACCTGGTAAACTCTTTGATTTTTTACCTAAAAAATTTGGAATAATATGTACTCATTCTTTAATGACTAAAAATTATCATAGATAGACACTTATTGCTACTTTCCTTTTTGATAAGAAACTTAGCCTCTCGCTAATACTTTGTACCACAATTGGCCATAAACTGAAAAGGAGAGGAAATGTCAGGAGGACAGGGTAGATACAGACACCTCAAATAGCGTTTCCCTTGAATCATTTAAGTTATAGGTGATTATTCATCAGATTGATGAATTAGAGACAATTAAAGATAGCTGCTTCATATCAAAAGTCCTAAAAGGAATAAAACAGAATTTGAAAATGGCAAAGTAGTATAAATAGAGGTAATGTAGCACAGCTTCATTGGAATCAAGCAATGTGGTTCTCTAACTACAAGGAAGTAAAACCAATCATTGATGATATTGTATCCTACTTCTCCTTTGCTTCATTACAACTGCACCATTAGGCTATGAATTTGACTATTGAATAGCACTCAATCAACCTGTCTATTTCAAAACTGTTTTCTCTAATCCTCCAAAATTGCCTGCCGTGAATTTTTCCCTCTGATACCCCACTGGGTCTAGTAGTATTTGATGGCATAACAAGCCTACAACTAAGCTCATTAATGAATTTGACAACAACATAAACCTTTACTGATTCTAAGTTCTGAACATTCATTTAATATTTGATAAAAGTAACCTATGCACATATATTAAGACAACCCTGAACCCTAATGATCATACAACCAAAACCAATATGAAAAGAAAATCCTATTTAAGTAATTTCTATTAGAGAAGATACAAGGCAAGCCAGCACAATAATGAGTTTGAGAATTTGGGCAGGTCGATCCTTGTACTTTGAATTGTCACCCAACTGTATGCTCAGTGTAAAGTCTGAAAGCAAACGGACAATCTACCTCTTAGCCTTTTCATTTCAAACACACTCTTTCTGCTTACACAGTTATCATCATAAAATCCATCGCCCAACAGCCATCTTAGAACCCACAATTTATTAGCCCATTCATAGAAAAGAACAAAATAATTCATATCAGCAAAACAAAATAAACCATATTTAACAAGTTATCCACAATTCATCAGCCAAAACTCCCATAATTGATAAGAACCCACATTTTTCATTTCTGTATTCAACATAGAATGAAGCAGTACAATACCTAGAAACAAAAGATCCCCATACCTTCAATACCAGAATGGAAAATCCCAAGCCCGAACCAGTAAAGGTAGTTGTTTACAGGTGTAAGATCATAAACATTAAGATACAACAATCCACGATTGCTCCCTCCACCATTCTGCTCTTTTGTCAAGCTGAAGCCCAAGGTTGATGAGAACAACCGCATTCTATCCAGAAATCACTCCCTCAAAAGCTCTACTTCTAAATCACCCGCTCACCACCATCATACATAAAACCAAAATTGAAAATAAAAGAAGGAAACTAAGAGAAATCAATCATAAATTCACATTTATCTCATCCACAACCAGCCACTACCTTATTATTACACCAGAAATTCAATCTACAACTAGAACATGCAAAATCCCAGTGCATCAGAAAAGTTAAGCAGAGGAGAAATTTCAAAATACGTAGAAAAAAAAAATCTAAACTTGAATTTGGATTCAACGTGTGTCTATGGACGAGTCCAAATTCACATTAAACATTTAAAAGTAAAAGTACGTGAAACAAGAATTCTCGTCAGTTCAACCAGAGTTCATTACTTTTGACTGTCAAAAGGGGAGAAATTGAAACTGAAACCGCCTGGTTGTTGAATAAACCAAACAAAACGCAAATAACACAAATACTTTGAGATAAGAGATCCTTGATTGGTGATGAAATGGAGTTAAAATACATAATGCCCTTCGATTTCTAACATTTTTTAGGCATGAAACAGAGCAAATACAGCAAAATTATCTTCACCGATGGACAAAAATCAAACCAAGAAATCCTAGACAATTGAAATGGAGCACAGCACAAAAGAAACAGCTTTAAGAAATAATTACTAAGAAAAAATGACAAATAAATCAAAAATTATTATGTGGGTATGTCTGGATACAAGATTATAAATAAACTGGCAGGCATATGTAATTAAAGAGAGAGAACTTACCAGAGATGAAATTGAGTAGAGATCGGAGAGAAGAAGTGCTCAAGGAAATGAATGGAATTGGAAGCACTTTTTTCTCTGTTTTTAGAAGGGGGAGAAGAGGATTAAACATTTATAAGGATGACTTAACACAGATACATAAAGGGATTTGGGGGTTTAATTTAACGACTTAATACTTATTCCCTTAATTAATCAAATTAGCTTTCGCTTTCTACTCGGCTAATATTAAGTAATTAATTATAAAAAATATTAATAGCATAACCTTTTGATTGTTTTCTTGTCCATTTTCTTTTTTTTCTTATTTATATAAATTCGAATAAAAATGCAATTTTAGATTCACTGAAAATAACACAATAAATAAATAAATTATTTATTTCATTCATTATATTAAATAATATTATTAAAGAGTTAAAAATCAAATTGACTTAAAATATGATATATATTGATTGAACAAAATATGGTGATAGGAAAATCGTTAAAATCATCACCATCACCCTAATTTTTAGTAAGAAAAAAATGGTTATGGTTACTTGGAAGACTTTTCAAGGCATTAATCTTACATGATTGATTGGTTTGTTTTTTTTTAAATCTAAGAACTTCTACACAAAGATTTTATTAAGGGTTCAATAATTTACGGGACCGACGTATTTTTTGAAAGACAGAATTACCTAGATAGAATCACTTAGATTATTAGGCAGTCATCTTAAATCAAGGCATATGCACGAGATTCACACTGCGATCATACTTTAAAGATAGAATCACTCGAATCATCAGGCAGCCATCTTGAATTAAAGTATATGTACAAAAATCACGCTACAATAATATCAAAGATAAGATAAAATTCATAATCTAATTTCCTTAAAACTTTACAATGAAAAATTTAAAAATCAAACTCAAGATCAGTGCTTGCTAGGAGTTTCATACATGATTGCTAGGAGTTTCATACATGATTGTTTATTAATTAACAATTAACAATGACTTAATGACTTAAGTAGAATTATTATCTTACAAATATGTGTACTAAAATTCTTCTCCCGCATAAATAATAAAACATTACCATTTAACAAAATTAATTATATATTTTTTTATTTCATTTTCTTATGATTTATAGAGGTGAATAGGTTGTTGAACTGAAAGCAGCTCATTCCTATAACATTCTAAAGATCCAGATCCAGATCCAGTAGGACAGGAGCATTTTTCTGATCTCAATTCTTAACCAATCCATAATATTCATATTCTTCTGATTCTTTTTTGGGGATAACTTAACGCCGTTTGAATTAAGGGAGGGGATTCAGAAAATTTTATGATAAAAAAGAATAAAGAATAATATAAGATTGATAATTGAACATCTACATTATAGCTTTCTAGTAGAATTTTTTAACTTAATTATTATAATTTAAAGTCAAAATTATTGTAAAATAAAAATATTAAATCAAAAATAAATTAAATATTTATTTATTTTTTTAGCTTTACTTTTTTAAATGTACCGTATTTTTAAACAAAATCTTATAATATAATCACATTTCAAACTCCTAATGATTGAAATTTAGGATTTTATCCTATAGACAGTAAGAGTGTAAGTGAATCAAGGTACTCGTGAGCTACTCAAATTTGACTCGATAGATATTCGAATTTGATTCGATAATAGTCAATTCGAATTTGAATTTAAATAATTCGAATAAGTTTTCGAGTCGAGTTCGAATACAGTAATACTCAAATCGTGCTCGCGAGTTTAATCGAATATTTATTAAAGTTTAATTGAATCGAGACGAGATAAGACAAGTTAAATAAATTTTATATTTTATAATAATATTTTAAAAAAATAAATATTCGAGTTTGATTAAATCGAATTTAAGTATATCGAATTAAATCGAGTATAAAAAAAAATAAATTCGATCGAATTTGATTATTAAATTTTTAAGCCAAATCGAGTTCGAATAATTTATTGTTCGATTCAATTTGATTTGATTACACTCCTAATGAGGAGGGCATTTGTCAAAAACTTTGTTGCATAAATAGAATGTTATTGAAGAAAAAATAACTAAAGAACTTACCCCTTTTTAATGTATGTAATGTATTTATGTCTTCCTTCCAATATTATACTTGTAACAGGTAAAAAAATTATGGGCTCACTTCTTCATGATGACGGTGTCCAATTAGGACCAATAGATAATTGAGTATGTGATATTTGTTTCAACAGTAATATTTGTCACGCTCTCAAAAAGTCAATATCCCACTCTTTAGAATTCGGTTGAATTGAAACAATGCAAGTGACAACATGTTTTAGCAGGGAAGGACCACAAGAACAGGACAGGACCAGGACCACAAACTAGGGACCACGTCTTTAATTAAACAGTATAAAAAAAATTAATATTTTAATTTATATAATAAACTTATCTTATTCTTTTAATTATATAATCTTGACTAGTTATCAATTGAGCAAAATTTTTAATTTTAATGTGTTAGTTTGAGTTTTAATCCAAAAACTCATGCTATAAATTAATTATATATATATTTGTTGTATATATTTGAAATTAATTTGTATTTTTAAACCTTTGATTGTGTAAGAAAAATGAACATGCTTATAAATTGAAATAGAAAAATTTTACTTGAAGTGAATACCAATAACTGTAAATTGTTTGCTGTTGATATCATCAAAATTCCTATCATCCAATATGTTGTTGATCATTAGAGACTGAAGAAAAAAGAATTGATGGCCTAGTGAGGATGGAAGATTGATTTCTAAGCAATCTATCTGACTATGGAGGAGAAAGATTTACCATGTTCCGTTCCCATTTCCCATCCCATCCCATTTATTGATTTATTTAAAGGGTCTAATCTTTTTTAAGATGAGGACATGCAAACTTTGATAACCTAAGAAATCCCTCTATCATGTGAAAAACACGCTACCCCACTATGGCAATGTGGGACAATCTAATTCTAGTTCGAGTGGGATTAAGGGAGTGTGCGTGGGGCAAAATTCATAGAAGAATTATGTATTTCGTCATTGTCTAATTAATGGGCCCCCAATTTCATTAAACAGTTAAATTTTTCTATTTTTACAATACATTTTCTGTGTTCACACAAAAAAAATATATATAAAATACATGATAATAATTATTATTATATTATAATGCTAAGTATCTCAAATTTGGGATTCCAAATTCTATTCCAAATAATGTGGTAAATGACATTGTATTCAACCATAACATAATTAAACAAACATAATTTTTAAAATTATTTATTGCACTTTTTAATTATGTAATAAATCAATGACACTAAATTAAATGGATTTAATTTTTATTTAGATTTGAATTTATATGGGCCTGATTTAGATTGTACAAATGTTAAATTATTATTTTTTTTATTTTTTATGTTTAATTTAGGGGTAAATAATATATTCACCCTCAAAATTTAAAAAATAAAAAGTATAATTTTCCTCCTTTTAACTTTAAAAAACTGAAATTTGTCCTTCGACATATCATTTATCTCGGTATTAACAAGAATGGTATTATTATGGGTGAAGTTGTGAGGTTCAAGAGAGGTTGTGAGCTCTTCTTCGAGGATAAATCATCTAAGATAAGGTGGAACCAACTGTGTCTGCTTTGAGCAGGGACTATACATATTCGAACATTCATTGTTGGGGAAAAAAACATACAATGGTAACCCATATACATTGACCAGATTCTAAACCAGAGAACCAATTTAGATTTACACAAAAAGTTATTTGTAATTACATGTCACAGACCAATTCCAATCTGCATAAAAATGATGGTTTTGATGGCACACTGCACACACTAGCACGAGAGCATATATAGAGAAAATGCAGTATTCCAGATTGAGTAGTTAAATTATGGCTTCAATTGCCTATACAGTTGATATCTTGTGTGTTGGAATCGTTGTAATACAGGGAGGATATTTGACCATCAAACGTGGAGACCAGTTGATGAGGATATAAACCGCAATAGAGATTCCTTAGCCGAGAAATGCATATATCGATTACTTTCTTGAACATGCAATCTCCTCGGATAAGTGGTTGCTCTAGAAACTCCTCTAAAGGCATCCACTATAGGTTTGGCAATACGCAAGCAGTTAAAACCAATACATTTTGAAAATTCTACTTCTTAACAATAAATCAGAATTCAATTAGATTAGGCTGTACGTATTACCTTAGCTGCTTGAAT
>JAVXUL010000016.1:6992082-7006979 GCA_035590515.1 Trichilia minutiflora | reverse complement strand
GAAGAACAAATCAGACTTTCCAAAGGCCACATTATGGGCATGCCTGAATTTTAAGTTGCGGAGAAATATGTTCCGATACCACGGATCAGAAATAATATTTGTAAAGACATTGGGTTCCAACATTTTCAGGTGTGTAGAAAAATTATTGATGCTCATTTACCTAAATGCTATAACTTCAAGAAACTCTGTGTCAACCTGTAAAATAACAAAAATGCAAACTGATATTAGTATTACAACAAGAATAAACTCTTTTAACTGTGGGATGCAGGATAAAGTTTTAAATACCAATACCATTGACAGATAAACTTAGAAACAACATAATATGTGAAAATTTCTTACCCCAGTTTCTTCCTTGACTTCTCTTACAGCTCCCTTAAAAATCTCCTCTGACTGTTAAACCAGATAAAGTTATTGCTCAAAACGAAACAAAGTAAAACAAATTGTTGTATTCTCTTTGATTTATAGCTAGAAAGCTCCTACCTCAAGGATGAAACCAGTTGGTAATTTCCAAAGACCAGCGGATGATGGACTGCAGTATTTCTCTTGTACGACAAGAACCTGCAGCAACGATCATTATAAAAAGTTTGTATCAAGATAAAATTATTCATTGATTTCTATTTCTAGTGAATATATTTATGGTTAATTGAGCACATCCATTCGCCTGGATCATTATCAAACTGCACCAGTTGGGTTTCTAGGCTCATATTATCGTAGAGATGCAAAGTGAAAATTTTCTCTTAATGACTTTCAGCCAGGAGACAGCAACAATCTGGCTATAAATAAAATGAATGTTGACGTGCTTCTCTTCATTTAAAGATATAAAACTAAAAGAGATGGACATTTATATGATCACAGGGAATCAATCATCCCTACCTCATTGTTGTCATTGATAACAAATCCCCCAACTCCAACCTGATGTGTAGCATTAGCTGGAAGCATGCAAGGGCCATCAGGAATCCAGTATGTCAGCATCACATATCCTGGCTCTGCATGGTGATACTGGAATCCTTCCTGTAATCAAACTACTCGTCTGAGATTTTGCGATTTCTCAAGAATGAATTCCATATAAAATATCAGAGAAACCATTCATGTCCACTTTGATATAACTAGTTATCTTGTAAACTCCCAACCTTCAAGGTAAAGGCTAAATATAGATAATTTACTGACTTCAGTTCAAAGATTTTAAATATATAGAATATACCTTTACAGCAATTGGAACAAGGTCTGCATGTTCAACAGTCAATTTGAGCCAAATTCCCTTCTTTTGCTGCAGATTACAACATATCAGTGAGCATAAAGAATTTACTACAAAAAATTATAAAATGTAGTAAAAACAGAGAAATTCAGAATTTTTTATGAATCTGCAGGGGAGTTATAAATCACCAAGGATTGGCAGATTAAAGCTCAAACTGTTTGGTACCTAGCTAGAAAAACTAAGCATTGTCCAGGAATTTACCATTTTCCTCCATTGAATAAGAGAAAAACGAAGGATTGAAGCAAAGGTGTTAGGATCAGCAGGTAATCTCTTAGGATCAACAACCACAACATCATACTCATCATTGAAGAAGTCAAGTACTCTTATAGTCCTGGTAAAATGAAGTGAACTTGCCCCATTTACTTCATTAATCCGACATACATAATCTTCTTTTACAATATTTTCTTTGTCAATTGAAGCAATAGCTTTGGTAGAGAAATTGTTTGCTTGGTCACTTGAAGCAATAGCTTCCTTAGAGAAATATGTATTATCAGAAATGCTCGAAACGAAAACTCTTGGAATTGCCCCTGACCATAAAAATGAAGTGAAAAGTTATAAAATTTGCAACTGAAATCTAAAAGGGTCAACTTTAACCACAAAATAAACTTGTCTAACACAACAAAACTCAGCCATCAGATTCAAGATCAACAACATAGGCTAGCTCAAAACAGCTCAGTCATAGACTTTCTGACACAGAAAGTGTAGCCAGCGATGAGTAATAGCTGTGAAAATCTTGGAATCTAACAACACATCGAATATTGAATTACTTTTTCTGAGCCATTCAACATATTCTGCATTTTTCCCGTGCTTTTTTTTAGTAAAACACAAATCAGTGACAGAGGGGCCAGGGAAAAACAAAAGAAGATAAGTATTACCTCTGCAAGAACACAACTGAGGCGAGAATCGAACACTAACCCCATGCCTGAAAGTTGAGAAGGTGCTCGAATATGTTGTTCTATTGTGAGTTATCCCAGAAGCAGACACAGAGTCGGTACCAAGCAGTTTCAACTCCATTAATGACCGTGCACTATAATCTCAACAACCGCAAACCAAATGAATCACAAATTTATGACAACAACCAGTGAAATCAACGTCTTAAAATATAATAAATTATATCCCAGATAACTACACCAGACTTGTCCAAAAATCTTGCTTTTGATTCCTATACACGTAACATTTTACAAGAAAAACTTATAGAATTCATCGTCATTCGGAGCAAACTAAAGCTTTGCATGACAAAGTAAAACGACTTTAATAATGGAAACAGAAGAGAACAAGACAATTACAGAAATGGACATTCCCTTTGAGCTACACTCAATGAGGTCTTTTATCCGCGTAATCAAAGTATAATGCGATGCGAATATAGTGTAATATGCGGTGTGAAATGGTTGCTATGTGATGGTGACATGAATCTATAACGAAAGGAAGGAATCATTTTCAAAAGAAGGAAAATATCCCATTTTTACTCGGATGATCTACAGACGGTCTGCAGAAAGTGAAGCAAAGGAGGGAGGTAATGAATTAAAAATATTTCCGTGTTTCAGAAGAATAACCAAGGAAAACATACGTGGAATGGATAGCTTTTTGTCAACGCGCCGGTGAAGAGTGGGGACGTTGATAGAGTTTTGTGTATTTTCTTTTCTTTTTTTTTTTAGAAAATACAAAAAAAACTTTTTCAAAAAAAATATCAAGAAAATACACGACTTTCTTCTTGATGAGGAATGCATATCCTTCCTAGAAAGACCAGTTAGATTTAAACTAATTAATTAACTGTTATTAAAAGGATGGAGATTTTATTGTTTTACTTAAATTTTAAATATTTTATAATTTTAAAAAATAATATTAAAAATATATTTTTTTTTTGTATATAAAAAAAAAACAATAAATATATAGTATATATATAAAGATCACACAATATCAAATAGAAGATAAAATTATTATCCTAATCTTTTTAATATTTTAATAAAGAATTTTAAAATAAGAATCAAATTTAAAACATAAAATTTATACAAATTCATTCTCATTGGTCAGACCATTTTAGAGGGTTATAAAATTTTTATATAAATTTTATAATTAATTTTTTATAAAAATTAATATAATTATTATATATTTTATATTTTTTAGATATAAATAAAAATTTAGGTAAGTACAATTTTATCGTATCAAATTAAATAAAATATTTATATAAAAAATTAAAATATATACTATTAATATTTATTGACTTTAAAATATGCATTGATTATTAAAAAAAAAATACATAATATTTATTGACTTTAAAATATGCATTGATTATTAAAAAAAAATAATATGTATTTGTCATATTAAATTGACATCCATGTCACTGTCACATACATCAATCGTGTTCTATTTATTTCAACTTCTGTTTTTACGTTTTCTTTTACCTTCAATTTATAAATATGTAAATAGTAGGTTGATGGAATGAAGAGAAGCGTGTTACAGACAGCGCCTTCTTGATAACGCGATTGGTCAAGAGTTAGGCTTGAAATTGCGTGGACAGCATTAAAGCACGTGATTTTCAGATATCTAATTACCAGTCCCATCCGACCACAATATTATCTTACTTTAACCATTAAATAAATAAATAAATAATCAATTTTATATCACAAAAATTAATAATTTGGATTTGATTGCATTTTTTGGAGGTAATAATAATAATAATAATAAATATTCTTGTCTATCAAATGGTAGATATTATAATTTTATTATTATTTATTTATTTATTTATTTTTGCTGGTTATAATTAAATTTAAGTGGATGCGATTGAAAGTTAGTGAGATCCAAGTATGATGAGCAATAGACAATGGTTGGTAGAGAATCATTCATTTTGATGTTTTAGGGAGTAATCCCATGTGTTGAGGTGGGCCCTCCACTCCTAGCGAACAAATCATTCAAGAAATGACTAATGAATGAATTCCAGGGTTTGGTAGAACCATTGTTAACGATATTATATTTAATAAATTATAATTTTTAATGTAATATTTATTAATTATTATATTAAATAAAAAAAATTTATTATAAATAATAAATATTAAATTTTTAATAAGTACTTTAAAATTAATGTTTAATAAAATTCATAAATTAATTCTATCCTTACACGTAATTCCTTTTTTCTTTTTAAAATGTATTATTAAATGAATCAATTGATATTTAATTAAAGCATGAAAATCCAATTTTTGAGAGAAAATTTGTAAGAACTTGATTGGGTTTGTTGTTATTATGATATGATGGGGCTAAAAATCACATGATTCATGTTATATTCGTACATTTTAGGCCAGTATTTGAAAGGGACCTTTACTTAATTTCATAAAATAAAAAAGAATTCATTCAAATCCCTTAGCATTATTTGGATTAAAATAAAATAATTGTTTATATTCCTGATATTATTTTAAAATTATTTATGTTTAAAAATGTTTTAAATTTTATTATTTAAATCATTGATATTTGATAAATTTTTTTAAATTATTATTATTTATCATTGAGTGTAGTTCGAAATCAAATCCCTTGTTATATTATACATTAAATAAATCTATTTTGAAAAAAATTGAACATTATTTGAAATAAGGAGATGAATACCATCAGATCAAATAATTGTTTTTGTTTACTTTAACTTTAAACAAATTGATGACTGTCATTAAATTAAATAGTAGTTCTGATTTAATAAAAGATAATTTTTATATAAAAAAAAACATTTTATGTTTTTCATAAACATTGTATTAGTTAATTTTTAAAAAATATATATATTAAAGAATATAAAAATTTAAAATAAATTTAAAACGGGAAGGCAAAGTAGCTAGGGTTTAACATCTTTTTTTTAATTTATTTTTTATTTTAAAGGTGTTATTCCAATGAAACAATAAAAGTATGGTTCATTACTTGCTTGGACAATATTGTGTCTGGTTTTGGGAAGATTAGTTTATGGAATTAGTTTCGGGTACTAATTTGATCTTATTCTCTTTGGCTATGTCTTGGGTAAATGAAGAAAAATTATGATGAAAATATTGTAATTTGTGATAGCTTTGAGGAGAGTGAGTGAGAGGAAGAAGAGATATACCTTCAATTTTGCTTTAAATGTTAAACTTCATTCAATCCCATCAAATTCTATGCTATATATTTTTTTTTGGTTTTCAAAAGGAAATTCTATGTTATTCAAAACTTGACATTTTGATTATTTTTATTTTCTTTGTCTCCTACATGAATAGCTTAAATCTATCGGTCCAAAAAAAACCCTGAACTTTATTGATATTATCTGCATAATGGCAGATGTCTCATGCCCAAAAATAAGATATCTCATCAAACAAAAAATAGATCATTGTTCTTCGATATCCCAGTAACTTCGGAGCAACAAAAGTATTACAAATGACTACACTTTAAACCTTTTATTAATAGTTCACGAAAAAGTTTGCTTTGGCCTCACAGATCAATTTTTTGACAAGGTATATGCCAAGTCAGTAATAACAAGTGAAGTAAAATTATGAAACAACCAGCATAAATTAGTAACGACGAAGTAGGTAGTTTTATCATGAAAAAATACTCAAACAGTGTAATGGGGATTGACATGATCAACGTCTAAGCCCTTCAGTTTTGCGAAGGATTCAACTCTGCCTTTCAGTGTGTGAAGTTCTCTTAGTCTGCATTATATGAAAAAATATTAGATTAAAAACACTTCCTTGATAAAGTGATATGGAAAGAGGGTTTGTTTTCAATCTCATTTTTCCTTGAATTCCTTAACATGATGAGAATGAAGCTTAACATGTATTAGCGGAGCACTTTGTTATGGATTTACAGTTTCAGGAAAGAGAGTAACCAACCTTACAATCTCTGCACGTCTTCTCGCTTCTTCAGCCATGATGTTAATGTCCCCGAAAGTGTTCTTTTCAGTAAAAATTTTCGTCTCCATAGATTGAAGGCCATGAAGTGTCCGCTGTTCAGCTGCCCAAGCAGCTTCACGCGCTTCCTTGCCAAAGTCCTTTTGGTTGGTAAATGCCGTCTGGATTGTTAGCAAAGCAAATAACAGCACTCATTAGCTTTGTTAATTGAAAATAGTATAAATTATCTACAAGACAATTAAGTCCAACGGAGGTAAAAAGGTTGCGTTTCATGACTCACTCGTTGGTTGTATACTAGACTCCAAGCTCTACCGCTAAGAGCATATTGAACTGCAAATTTAATAGGATCAAGCAGTATGTAGGTTAAAATGTTGTATAGCCAGATAAGTCCAGTCCATCTCCAACCAATCTTATGGATTCCAGCGAGATCGAATGTTGCCAAAGCTGATATTAAAGTTGCAACCTGTAATGAGGGTTCATGTTAGTTCGCAACGAACTATCCCGGTCGTCCAACAAATTCTTAAAAGAGAAATTTTGTATGAAACATGAAGCAAGGTCAGAATGTATTAGAAATAAATTAAAGCCAATGATCATATATGTTCGTTCTGATATCATTGCAACAAAATAATTATAAATATTAAACCACTTGCCAACTGAGCAACGATGAAGGCGGCAACAAGTAAGAGACCGGGTCTTTCCGCGAATGACCATCCCCTAGAGCGAGTCACAAATATTAAAGCCTGGCTGATGGTACTAACTTGAAGGTACACAGCAGATGATAGCTGTCCATTCAATGTCTTGACGGCTTTAGAACCAGCTGTTTTCTCATCAATCTTCTTCAAACCTTTTACATGGAAATGATCCTGAGATAAGGAGGAGAGAGAAGTACAATTCAAATCTTTCTTCTAACACCCTGATGTCATCAAAAAAAAAAAAAAAAGAATTGGCTACAATATGGTCAATTAGAAAATTAATTCATTTACTGGAAAGAAATCGGTTTCGTAAGCTGCCCAGAAGAATATGACTGTCGTCAGGGCAAGGTAAGTTCCTATGACGATGCCTGTTGCAAAAATTTCACTGAGCTTCCAACTGTCAGGAAATGGTGACGGCTTGACCCTGTCTTTGGATATTGTCATGATAGTACCTAGAAACAAGTTCATAAATCAGGAAAACGTGTATCAGAATAAAAAGAGAGAGCAAACTTACAAGTAATAGTTGAATGCAAGACAAGTAACGTAATACCATCGTTAAGAATGGCGATGATGAGGACCATGAAAGGTGGGAAATCAAACCTCCAGAATACTGTGAGCAGCATGAACCCCAGCTGTTTATGGAACAATTTACCAATGGAAAGAGGACATAAAGGTTAATGGCATACGCCAAGCATCTTGTTCAAATGATTCCATAATCGAGGAATAGATCTAACAAAATTTATGAAAACTTACCACTATACGTATTGTGATCGATACGGCATATATCTGGGAAAAGTAGAAAATGATGGTCAGAAACTTCGAATCCTTAAAATACTGACCCTGAATTTTACTGAAAACTCTACTTCAGTCATGAAAAAGAAACCTTATTTTACCGTGTAGTTCTTCATTCTCTGAAAGATAGCACGACTTGTTAATACAGCACTAATGATTACACTCAGACCAGGTTCTGTAAGAACTATATCAGAAGCACTTCGAGCAGCATCAGTTGAATCTGCAACAGCGATTCCTATGTCTGCTATCTTCAGTGCGGGTGCATCATTGACACCATCACCCGTCATTCCAACTATGTGTTTTCTAGCTTGTAGTCGTTTCACAATCTCGAACTTATGCTCTTCAGGAAAGTATGGAATCAAAATAGTGAATACACAACAATCTCACAAATCTCACAAACCATAGCAAATATATTTACCAGGAAAGACACCAGCAAATCCATCTGCCTTCTCAATGAGTTCATCAACTGGTAAACCAGCAATTGCCTCATCCTTATTTTCACTAAGCAGAGCTGATGAAGGATACATGTTTGTGCCCATTCCTAGGCGTCTCCCTGTCTCCTTACCAATTGCCAATTGGTCACCTGGAAAAGGAAACCATTTAAATCTTGCCAATATCATCAAAACTCGGTATGAGTATATGAGTTCGTCAAAGTTACCAATCAAATGGTAGTATTGATCAATTTTACTAAGAGAAAGGACTACAGGGATGCCTACCAATTATAAATCACAATTCTGGAAGATAATAGCTCCTTAACAAATGTTGCGGGAAAAGGAAAAGTTAATCAGTTCTGATACACACCTGTAATCATCTTAACACTAACACCAAGATCTAGAGCTCTTCTAACGGTTTCTGCACTGTCATGACGTGGAGGATCAAAGAGAGGGAGTAAAGCAACGAATTCCCAGGGTCCGCCGGAACTGTCTTTGGTGCCAGCAGGTACTTCCTGTGGGTAAGAGAGCTCTTTATCAATAAAAGAAACAATTAAAGAAATGGAGTTCCAGGAGATTATAGGTTTTTGAAAATGTCATTACCTGCCGAGCAACTGCTAACGATCTGAGTCCACGTTCAGCAAATTTGTCAATTACTGAATGAACTTTTCTCTCAATATCTGCTTTGTTCCAGGCCAAGCTGAGAATCTAAAAGGCACATAAAACAAAATATAACTTGCATGCTCACATTATATGGCAGAGTGGTCAGATATTTTGGTTCCAAAATTGATATGCTTTGTACCTGTTCTGGGGCACCTTTGCTCACTCTGTGCATTTCACCAGCTTTGTCAGTGTATGTGAGAGCTGTCCTCTTATCAGTTGGATTGAATGGAAGGAAGTGAACTTCAGTAATATCAGCTCGAGCCTTACGGTACATAGAAAAACAGAATAAAATCATCTCAGTAGGGTGTCCGTCAATAGAGTAAACCATTAAATTGATACAGAAGTTCTACAACATTTAGAGGTAACTAAATGCTGAAGTTTAGCAGCTATCAGATGGTAAAGAAAAGAAATCCATAACTAGAACAGACCTGTACAGGTCTGATTAGTTATGGATTCAGGTCTTTCTTCTCTGTGAACATGATTTCCATTATGTTTGAGATCAGTCAAAAAATTATTCCTCTAATATTAAGCGTAGGTACCTCTTTAGGATCAGCCAGCATCGATACAATTGCAGCATCAATGGCATCTTGATTCTCCAACCTGGAAGCTCTTGCTGCCATCAAAATGATCATATCCTTGTCAACATCTTTAGCAAAAACCTGCAGGGAAATGGATGTTGTTAAAATCGCATGATTTAAAAGTTCCAATATGTAATTAATTATGACAAATTATGCAGCAACTTAGTGTGTGCTTCCGGGGTGCTAACAATTGAAGAGGATATTGAATAGAAAATTGATAGGTTGTTTTCCTGAGCTACACATTAACAACATATACGCATTCCCATTGACATCCTTGCTTTATTTAGCAACATGAACCTGGTACTGGAGTATACTCCAAGCTGTTTATTTATAAGAAAACCAACCATATTCATTATAATGCGAGTTATTGGTGCCAAAATGAAATATATGAATCCAACTAAGTCACCACCTCAATTAAATTTTTGTCCACTGTAAGCTTGTTGAGAGTTAAAGTGCCTGTTTTATCACTACAAAGCACATCCATCCCAGCCATTTCCTCAATAGCTGTCATTCTCTTTGTTATAGCTCCCTGCTCAAGAAATTAAGCAATCTTTAAGTTGATCTTTCACCATACTAAAGTTAGAAAATTCAATATACAAATCAATTCTCGCTTCACAGACCTGCTGAGATAAACGATGAGAACCTATAGCCATTGTGACAGAAAGCACAGTTGGCATAGCAATAGGGATACCACCTATGAGTATGACGAGAAGGTTGTCAATGCCATCACGATAAGCCCTATGTTGAGGTCCATAAATGACGATTATTTCAATGATCATGCCTATGGCAATGGAGCAAATGCAAAAGTTTCCGATTGAAGTTAGGACCTGAAACCAACGACCAAAATGTTGTCTCATATCCATAATCACTCGACTCTAATAGGTTAATTAGCATCCCATATTGAAATCAACTACATATATATAAGCTTCATTTGGGTTGATTGTAAATTATTAGAGCTGAATATTTGAAGCCAATAACCTGCTTAAAATTTTGCCAGATGAGCACTAAGACTATTGCTTAATTGAGAAAATTTTCTAAGATGAACCTGCTGAAAATGGCCGACATGTGTTGTTGTTTCCACAAGATGAGCTGCCTTTCCAAAGAAAGTATGTACTCCAGTTGCAATGACAACTGCTTCAATTTCACCTTGTTTACATGTTGAGCCAGAAAAAACTCCATCACCAGGACATTTTGTCACTGGGAGTGACTCTCCTGTAAGAGCTGACTGTGGAAGAAAATAATATCATTACGACCACCCTAGAATAAAATCACACGTAAAATTGAATTTACGATAACAGTTCTTGCAATTGCTTAGCATCTTGCGTGATTAGTAAACGGATAAACATAAAATACTGTGAGATCCGTATTTATTTGTCTTTAGAACCAATTCAATTTCACCATTTACTCAAGCAGGTATATGCATATTAACACCAATTTGAAGTATTTAGGAATAGTTTGAAACAAGTTGATCAAAAATTTTCACATTATAATTTCTAATCCTGGCATGACAGGATACCTGATCAATTTTCAGAGGGTCTCCTTCAAGTAAACGAGCATCAGCAGGGATAATGTCTCCTAGTTTGATACTGATAATATCTCCTGGAACCAACACGGAAGCATCTTCTTCGCTCCACTTCCCATCACGTAAAACCTGGTAAAAACAATTAGATCTATGGATGAAAAATGTAAATATTCCAGGATGAGGTAAAATATGAAATATTAATGGGCCGCTAGTAGAAAGATAGTTCTTGTGTAATAAGTTATCAAATTGGGCACACCTTGGCTTTTGGAGCAAGCCGAGCCATTAAGGCTGCAGCAGCATTTCCAGCATTATTTTCCTCCATAAAACTGATGGTCGAATTGATAATAAGCAAAGCCAAGATGCCAACGAAATCATGGTAATCTGCTTGCTTGCCCTGCAAAATATATTGGTTTCTCACTATCAGTGAAGAAAAAAAGGTTCTACCTTTAATGCGATCAGAGCTCTCAAGTTCACATATCTATTAATAAAGCAAAGATACACCACCATGGACTTACCCCTCCACGAGCCATAGTTATGGCCATAACTGCGGCTGCTTCCATAACCCATGACAGAGGATTCCACATAAAGCCTAAAAATTTGAGTATTTTATTTTCCTGTGAAGTAACGAGGGATATAAATTGGAAACAAATGAAATCACTTTAGAATAACATCAGGATAATCACCACAGAAAAGAGAACAGAAACTGAAACTACTTATAACACACCTTTTTCTCTTCAAGTTTATTGTAGCCAAAAAGCTCCAGTCGACTTTGAACCTCATCCAAGCTGAGACCCTCTTTCGTACAGTTTAGCTTCTCAAAAACTTCTTCAACTGGTATGTTCTCCTGTCAGAAGCAACTTTCATATCAGTTTATATACCCTAGTTATATTATGAAAACGCATATTTTTACAAATACTTAATAGTGGAAAATTTTGAGTAGGAACTCTGTAACTAAAGTGTAAAATTAACTCTGCTGCAATTAAGATCACCATAACAACATGATAACTCAAAAGAACTTACCAGATCAACAGTTTCCTGGTTGATAGCTTCAAGGGCCATTGTTGTCTTGTCCATTGTGGTTCTGCTGCTTCAGCTACACCCAGCAAAGCAATTGGTATAATCTGCAGATCAGATCAAGAAACGTCTCATCTCATCAATTCTTGATGCACAGATCTTTTTACATAAAAGGAAATAACCAGAACCGCCAAAAGTTCATTATGCAAGCAAACATTAACAGAGTGAAGATAACAATTTCGGATAGTGTAAAAATTTTAAATTCAATTTCTTTTAAGCATTTTTACGCTAACCAGTTTGATTAATCATGTTTATCTACAGAAAAATTGCAAACTATAGCAAACAATACGAAAATCACCATTCAAACTAATTAGTTATTGTATCATTCAAGATAACTTTTTCTCGTTAAGCAAAATTTCCATCTAAATCATGTAAATCCTGAGAAATCGTCATATCATTCCAGACAAAACAAATTTATAATACAATGCGATAACATCAACATGATTAAAAAGAAATGAACTAATTAAAATGAAGCGTCCCAAATTATCACTACCTCAACCTAGACATTACACGTACTTGCAGTATAGAGTCAAACAATCTGCTCCTTCACCGTAAACAGCTATAAAAATTCAGCAAACAACAAAAAAGAACTCCACAGAAACCAGAGAGAAGAGTTTTGTATCGTTCGAAAGGCCATGAAATGACTTAGTTATATATATATATATATCCCGGATCCTATGGAAATTTTTCATTGTTGACGACACCGATAAACAAGATTCTATGCCGGAAGAAAATTTTGGACAGAGAAATGAAAGCGACACTAAAAAGAAGACAAGATCTTGGCTTTTGCAAATCCGCCTCCAGCATTTCTACAGTAAAGTGTTGTTTCCAAGGATAGGCAATAGGCATGCATGGTTCAGACATAGTAATGATTATAATCTTATTCTTCTTGTCTATGTTCCGCTTGCCGCATATGGCAAGTTAACTTAGAATGTCTCTGCAGTCTTCTTGTTTCCTTGTTTCTCGAACGTGGCAAAAATAGTAAGACAATACCATATATTAACTTATCTATTATACGGATGTACATTTAAAAACTTCTAGATTGAAAGTACATCTGCAAATTTCTTTATTGTTTTATTCTTACTTCTTGTTTTACTGTGTTAATTGGTATTGGTTAACGATGGCATCAAGGCCTGCGTCCGGAACTTCCATTGAAAAAATCGCATATCTGATGTTCGTCACTGTTGAAATTTTTGTCCATTTGCAGTTTAAGGGAATGGATTATCGAATCGTACATTTTAAAAGCAGGACCGAACTTTAATGATGTGTGGGTAGTGAAAGTACAATGACGTCCTTTCCAATAATTAGTGTTAATATCCAAAAGATCGAAAAATTCCAAAATTTTGAGAATTTCGGGAACCAATAGATGCCATTGAAGGAATCCTTTTTCTGTTTTGTTGATTCTGGATGTAAATATGTTAAATAACGTGAATTAAGATACTGTTAAAATAAATTATGTTAAAAGAATTAAAAGTCAAATACATTAAATCTTTTTTTATATTTTTTTAAAAAAATATTTTTTACATTTTTGTAAATTTCTCTACAAATTTAATTATGAATCTGCTATATAAATAGTTGATCTTTATACTCAATAAAATATGGTTTTTTCTCTCATATTTTCATTTATGTTTATATTAATACCAATATATTGGTATCAAAGCAATTTTAATCTAGAGGGATCTATGAGTTAAAAAGATCAAAAAATACAAAACCCACCAAATAATATTTCTTCCTTTATACACAAAACAGAACTTTCATCTTCTTTTACTTCAATTTCATCATTGGTATTTGACGAAATGAATTATCAGATGTAGGCTGTCAAGATGGAAGCCTATCTTGACGCTAATGATTTATAGGAAGCTGTGGAAAAAGAATATGAAGTTCTTCAATTACCAGAAAATTCAACTGTTACTCAAATCAAAATATATAAAGAGAAAAAGTTAAGAAAATCTAAATCTAGATCAGTTTCGTTTACTGTTGTCTCCTCTGTTATTTTTAATAGAATAATGACATTGAAAACAGTTCACGAGATCTGGAAATTCTTGAAGCAAGAATATGAGGGAAGTGAGAAGATTAAAGGGATGCAGGTGCTCAATCTAGTTCGAGACTTCGAAATGAAAAGAATGAAGGAAGCAGAAACCATTAAAGATTATGCAGACAGGCTTCTCTACCTTGCCAATAAAGTAAGACTTCTTGGCATTGAATTCTCTAACTCAAGAATAATTCAAAAAATTCTTGTTACTATTCCTGAGAAGTTTGAAGCAACAATTAATTCTCTTGAAAACTCAAGAGATTTGTCAAGCATTACCTTGGCAGAATTATTAAATGCACTGCAAGCTCAGGAACAAAGAAGACTCATGAGGTAAAAAGATTTTGTAGAAGGAGCTTTGCTAGCCAAATCTCAGAACAATTATGGTGGCAAGAACAAGAAAAAAAATCAAAACAACAAGAAGTCAGAAAAATCAAACAACAACAATAGCAGCAGCAAATCTTCTCAAGACTTCCCACCTTGTCCTCATCGTAAAAAAACGAATCATTCACAAAAGAAGTTTTGGTGGAGGCCGGATGCAAGATACAACAAGTGTGGTCAACTTGGACACGTGGATAAGATTTGTAAGTCACAACAACAACAAAGTGAAGCAAAAACTGCAATTCAAAAACCACAAGAAGAGCAGCTTTTTGCGGTGTCTTGCTTTGCCACTACGAGCTCCGCAGAAAGTTGGTTGATAGATAGTGGTTGTACAAATCATATGACATATGACCAAGAGCTATTCAGAGACCTAGACACAACCTTTATCTCTAAAGTTAGAATTGGTAATGGAACATGTATAATAGTAAAAGGCAAAGGGACTATTGTACTTGAAAGTTACACAGGTTTGAAACTTATCTCTGATATTTTATATGTTCCTGAGATTAATCAAAACTTGTTAAGTGTTGGTTAGCTCCTGGAAAAGGGTTATAAAGTTCTTTTTCAAGACAAAAATTGGATGATCAAAGATGCGGAAGGCAGAGAGCTATTTAAGATTCAAATGAAAGGCAAAAG
>JAVXUL010000016.1:6945136-6965307 GCA_035590515.1 Trichilia minutiflora | reverse complement strand
ATGTATATAAATAAAAAACAATTTCTTTTATCAATAAATATAAAGTTTATATAAGATCAAAAGCCCTGAAACCGACAACACGAATGGTTTCCAGGGCATATACACTAACAGTACATACAATCAGTTATAAAAGGTTCGATAAAGATTTTCTTCATTGTAGTTTAGAGATTATGACACATTATTCGATGCTAACCATAGTCATTAAGCTTATGAATATGCTTTAACAAAGAATTTAGGACAAACTTTTGGCTAGTAAAAGCAAGTAAAATAGAATTTGAGGTATTGGATCACTTGGTTGACATGGACAAACACCATGTGGTGGATCTTGGGTAGGTTTATTGTGAATGCGACAGTTGATAGATGAGTGGTATTCCATGTAAACATGCCTTAGCTTGCATTATTTAAAGCCATGTTAATCCTAATCAGTATATAGATAAAAGTCTTACTATAGAGGCTGATTTGAACATTTATTGTGCACCTATTTAACCACTATCAGACAAATCTAATCGACCAAAGCTAAATCATCCTGAATTTTTACCTCATGTGAAGCATTTCAAGCCAAGCTGGCCATAGCTTAACAAAAGAAAGGAACAAGAGAAACAATCAGTGAGAAGACAAGGAACACCGTTAGATGCAAGTCTTGTAAATAGTTAGGGCATAATAAAAGAGGATGCCAATGTAAACTTGTAATTTTTTTTAATTTTGTTATTGACCATACTATTTATTTATTTTTTTATCAATTCTTTGATTCATGCATCAGAAGTTGGATCAACAACTGATAGTGCTACCACACTTGGAATAGATCCCATGAAAGGTTAGTTTAATATTAGTATTGGTTACTTATTTTACATTAGAAGTTGCTTCCTTCTTTTCCTTGTTGACTGAACATAGTATCTAGTATTAGTTAAAAAAACAAGTAAGCCAAAATTAAGACAGCAGCATTAACATCAACGAACCTGTTTCAAACAGACAAAGAACACAGACATTAGCATCTCAAACAGCAGCTAATGTCTGTGATGGTAGCTTTTAATTTTAATTAATTACCAAGGTTTGAACATCTTAATTTCTAATCTGATATCCAAGTATACCATTTGATGTTTTGTTTGGTTAATACTGAATTAAATATTTATGATTTTTAACATAGCAAATGGCAACGGATGCAGCTATGCATCAAGATTCTTTTGGACAAAACAAACTGCTCAAATATAATAGTAAAAACAAACTTTTCTGTTTGTGACCCTTTTGGTAGTTTTTAGGTTTGTGAATTGTGTGAAAATCTTATGTTCATGGTATTTGTGTTCAAAGTTATTTTAGATTGTAAATGTGGGTGGGTGATGATATTAGAACATAATGCATGCACATGTTTGATTGTTATAATTACAAGTCATTTTTTACTTGCTTTCAACAGTAACAGATAGCTAAGTGATCAATATATTAGACAGTAACCTTTTGTGCTGGTGGTTCATGTTAGTAATTAATTTTTGGATAATTCTTTGTAATTCATTAACTTATTGTTTCATTACATTTGTCAATGAATTTATAATACACACAAAGACCACCATCAACATCATTATCATAACCACTACAAATTGGCTCAATTTAGTTTCTATTCTGTCCATTATTTCATTGCCTCCATGCAATGAACTTGACTGAGTGTTTGGTAGTCCACTAACTTCTTGTTGATAGCGTCACTTGAGCTTGTATTGCAGATGCTACTGCTTGCAATCTTTAAGAGATTACTACAATTGTATTTGCCTGTGGTTGGCTCCTAGCATCTAAAATAGCCACAACTGCTATCTTTGCTGCAAAAGAAATAGAGTTTATCAGGGTTTTCTCTACGTTCTGAGGTCCTTATTCTTGCTCGTTTATCACAATTACACGCTCTATTTTTGAACTTGATTTGCAACATAATCCCTCCATATTTGTTTAAGTTTTCAGTTGATGACTTCCAAAATGAGAAATACTCCCATCTTATTTTCTATAAACCAAAAAAGGTATAACTTGTTAGGATTTCTCTGACTTTCAGATATTCGGATACCATTTTTTTTTTTTTACCAATTTTTGAACTTAAGTATTCCCTCGTTTAATTGACAGCTCTCACTTGAGTTAGAATTCATCTAGCTACTTACGTGTAAAGAAATAAAATCTAGATGTGTTGTTATGGTAGTGTTTGCATGTGAAACTTCTCTACTTGATGGGAGAGGAAAATTTAATTGGAAGTAACTTCAATTAAGAAGAAAATAGAGAGTGATTATTGGGGGAATTTATGTAGTTTGGGTTCATCAAGGTTCATATATGTAGGCTTCCATTTTTTTTACTGTCCCATAACGGTGAAATTTGTGTAACAACATTATATGGATTTATTTTGGATATTTTTGTATTCATTTTAGAATTTTTTTATTTATTTTGGGTATTTTTATAATTTTTTTGTTTATTACATGGACAATGACTTTGTATTTATTTACGCAATTTTTTTTTTTATTTTGGATTTTTTGTAATTTTATTTTTAAAATATGAAGAATCACTTTTATTTCACGATTCCAGTAATATTTATGCTTTTCATTTCATGTATTACTTATGGGTATCTTCGTCATTTCATAATTTGTTTTGTAAGGTTAACTTTGAATTTGGTTGGATTCATCGTGGGATCCATCAATTGGTACGATTGCGCATTGGGCCATACTATCTGAAAATTTTTTATAATCAATATAACAACTGACTTCACTTGCTTAAGTAAAATGGCCTCCAAATCCATATATTTTCCAGATAGGAAAGTACATATGGAATTATAATAAGGGATGTTTTTGTAAATTTTCAGATATTTTCTTTCTACAGTAATTTCCTAAAATATCAGAGAGGTCTTTGAAAATATCAGGGTATATTATTATAATCGTTTTTCACACGCAGAGAGGTTGTTTACCGACACTCATTTAAAGAAACAGATAAGTCGATGGGGTGCCGTATCGTCACGTCAAGATATGAATAATAATTTTAAAGTTTTTTTTAAAATCACGTAAGTTGTTCAAGATGTCAGACTCCAAGAAGTCAGAAAATCCACAAATGCATTCTGGATTGGAAGCAAAAGGACAACAGCTCCTGCCAAACTGGGTCCCAGGGTCAGGTGTACAACAAATATAGAAGGCGCGCACGAAGGGAAGACTGCGGGGTATGGTCCAAGCCGAAAGACAACTTATCCCAAACCAAACCCAAAAACGTTTGACGTGGAAAAATTGACTTGACCGATCGATTCCATGTCGACATGTCAACATTTTCAAAATGGCTTGTCAATAAATTCATTCACATTGACATGTAAAACAAATTTAATGCTAGAAACAAAGATTTTTCCACTCCCGCCGTTGTTGCTTGTTAATTGACAGCGGACGTGAACGGTCCTGCTACTTCATTTGCCGATGAATCATAACGATGATTTGGGACAATTCAAATGATAATAAATGACTTGACAGAAAAGACCATCCATGAATAAGCAAAGATGATGTTAAAATTTCATTCTTTCAAACTTAAGTTCAAAACCAATTCCAAAACCAAAACGTAGACTTCGTCTCTGTGAGTGAATTTAAAAATGGAATTGACCTGATAATCGAAAGGATAAGCAACAAATAGTATATCATCATAACTTCTATTGAATCTAATAATTGCGTTGTGTGTAGTATACATGCGGAGCAAACAACCATTACCTATATCACAGTTAGCTCTGAAGCTTCATGCTGAAACATGAGCACCCTTTTCAAATTTTCAACTTGCAACACCATCACATTGCTATTGTATAACCATTCAGAGTAATTTGGATACAATTCTGCATAAACTAAGTACTAATCGTTGCTGCAGCAACCTGAATTTGTTTGATACATAATTTGAGTTAGAACACTAACAATTTTGAGATAGAATACTATATTATTTGTTCCTAACCTAACATGAAAATCAACCATGCCACCTGAAGAACATCAAAGAAGCCATCCTTGCTTTATTAAATATCATTCTTTGGTGACCGTTTCCTGCAATTTCATGATTAATGAAATCATTAAGATGTAAGATGTTGAAAGGAGGAACATGCCATCTATAGGGGAAAAAAACAAAGAGTAGGAATGAACAAACAGTCAACCTGATTGATCATTCCCACTATTCAAGGGCCTAACTTGAGCTTTAAAAGATAAAATATATACTTCTTCGTTGATAAAGTAAATATAGTGAATAGAGGTCATTTCTCTCCTTAATTAAAATATTCAGCTCATATCATTAGGAGGTCGTAAATTTCGAACTGAAATACCTCTTTGATCGGCTTAGATCTTCCCCACAGTCTGTTTCTCCATCCAATTCAAGGCAGAAATAATCCTGCTTCACTTGAAGCTGGTTACTAGACTGCCTATAGTGAGACTTCCATCAGTATGAAAGTGAAAAGACAATACCTGACAGAACTATTGTTTGGCATGCCAATGGAGACAACCCAGCTCCAGAAAGATCGACTTACTGCTAGCAGCCTTTTACTGAAATATCCTACAGGCCCAGCTATATGGAATCCAAGACCTGACAATAATGTATCCAATGCTGCCGTACTGACACAGCTAACTTTGTACCAAGAGCTACAGGTAATTTTTCAGGTTTTGTTTTGAAGAGTTTTAAGAATCGAGCAGACACCATCTTGCCTACCCGAGTATTGGACTTGGATAGCATGTTGGCATCCAAGCTGACACAAACCAACCTCTCCAAGGGAAGGTTTCAGCTTCATTTTTCAAATGGAAACCTTCAGCTTATTCCTGTAGGCTAGCCAACTCAATCCCTTTACAAACCTTATTACAGTAGCAACACTTATGGAACAAATTCTTAGTAGTCCGGTTATAGACTGATTTTCAATGACTCAGAGGACATTTACATAGAAAAATCAAACAATCAAATGACCCAACTGCTTCTATGGGATCAATTAAATCCTAGAGTAAATCATTACTTTCGAGCAATGTTGGACTTTGATGGAGTTTTCACAGAATATGCGTATCCAAAGAATTCGGATGCTAATCCAGAGATGGTGGCCTTTGAGAATCATTCCTGGCAACATCTGCGTTGATATATTAAGTTATATCGGTAGTGGTGACTGTGGCTTCAGTAACTATGGCCCAAATCAAAATGGTATACCTTATTGTGCCTGCCCACCAGGCTATGTATTTGTGATCCAAATAACAGGTTTAGTGATTGCAAGCGAATTACTGGCAAGGCTGTGGACCTTGATGATGGATCAAGAGACGCAGAAGAATTGTATGAAATAAGGGCATTCCATAGTGTCAATTGCCGCTGGAAGATTATGAAAGGTTGGAAATTTACAATCAAACGCACTGCAAAAAGTCTTGCATGCATGACTGTTCTTGTGCTGTTGCCATACATAATGGCATTAACATGTTGGAAGAAGAAATTACCACTATTTATTGAAGATCTGAAAACACTAGAATTGTAAAAGTTTTGTTCAAAGTAAGAAAGGAGTTATTCATGGTTTTGCTGACAATATTGGAAGTAAGAAAGATGTGCCAATCTTATTAGGATCTGTTCTTTCGCTTCAGGCAATATCCCTTGTGATCTTAATGTGGCGCAAGAGAAGAAATGGAAATAGCATCTTGGGCATTTCTGAATCAAATTTACGTTCCTTTTCCAACAACGAACTCAAAGAAGTAACAGATGGGTTCAAGGAAGAACCGGGAATAGTTTACAAAGGTGTTCTCAAATATGATTCAGGAAATGTCAAAGCTGTCAAGAAATTGGACAAGTTGGCTCAAGAAAGGGAAATGGAATTCAAAACTGAAGTGAGCGCAACTGGCAGAACTCATCGCAAGAATCTAGTCCAGTTTGCCGGATTCTGTGCTGAAGGTGTTAACCAGCTTTTAGTATATGAATTCATGAGCAATGGCATTTTATCAAATTTACTTTTTGCAATTCCAAAACCCGACCGGAATCTAAGAGTCAGGATTTCCGTGGTCATCGCAAGAGAGCTGGTGTACTTAAACGAAGAGTGTAATGTTCCTATCATCCACTGTTTTATAAAGCCTCAAAACATACTAATAGACCAATATTTCGTTGCAAATATTTCAGACTTTGGATTATTGAAATTGTTACTCTACAGTGATCCGAGGAACTCAAGTATATGTGGCTTCAGAATAGTTCAAGAATGTACCTGTTTCCATCAAAGTGGATGCCTACTGTTCTGGTGTCTGCTCTTGGAAATCATTTGCTACAGGAGAAGTGTGGAGATCGATTCTGAGGAAGAAAGAAGAGTAATACTAACAGATTAGGCTTATGTCTACTATAGGGAAGGCAGGCACGATGTTTCGGCAAATAAAAATGTCGAAACTGCAATGGCCGACCTTCCACGCTCATAAATGGCTGACCATAGCAATCTGGTGGATTCAAGATCCATTGAACAGGCCGATAATGATGATGGTCATGCAAATGTTAGAAGCGTTTGTGGATGTTCCGAAGCCTCAGCACCCTTATTCCTTCAGCATTGCTGGTACAGAAGGCTGAAGCTACTAGGAAGGGTATGTGTACATTCTGGGTATTAATGAAAATTGGTATATTTTATCCGTGAAACAATAAGACTTTTTACTTTGATTAATTATGTTTGTTTAAGCGGTAGAGTAAAACCCGATTGTTGCATTTTTGCTATGTTTTCAGAGCATTTGTGGGTTCCATTCTATCGTTGTGCAAGAGAAAAAGAAGAAACATAAGTTTTAACCTGAGAAAAATTTGAAGGCTTCAATATGCCTTTCTTTTATTTATTTATCCCTTAGTAAGAGAAAGGAAAAAGTTTAAAAAAAAATTAAATTAAATTAAGAAAAAATGACAAGGTTTCAAGTGCTAATCAGGGTAGCAATAGCATATCATCCATTGTTGAGTCAGGCTGGTCATGTTGGCATTCTCCAAGTGTAAATTAAACTGATATAAAATGGAATTATAGCAACCCAAATTCAGAAACTGTACAATCTGAAAAGGCAACCAAGTATGGCATACAATAAGCCACCCAAACCTGTTTGATTGTGTAATTATAACAGCAAGGATTGCCCTACTATCTATTATCAATAACAACTCAAGTTCATTTCAAAGAGACTTTGATGAGCTCAAGCACGTCCCACCCTTTTTGTGAGGGCAATTACATTGAAGTTGAGTGAGTCAGGATTTTTCTGAATCATGCCCTGCATGACTTTAGCTGCATCCTGGTAGGCCAAAAGAAGTTATCATCAATTCCTACTGGAACATAAACGTGAAACACACCATGACTTTAAACAAAGAAAACAAGCCAGAAAAAGAGCTGCAACCTAAGCATGCATTGGATTCCACTAAGGCCATTCCCAAGAGTGAACACTCTGCTTGAGTGTAAAGAAGGCAAGGGTAAGCAAGTAGGCTGGATCTCCTTGATTGAAATTTATAAATCACGAAAAGATGAACATTTGATCTGGATATATTTGGTTTTACTCATACTCCAAGCCCAATCCGTTGGATCTTCTGATCATTTGATCTGTGGACATATTTCATTTTACTCGTACTCCAAACCCAACACTGCATACCAACACTAACCTATGTCCGACAAAAAGACAGTAATGAACTCCATTGATAGCTCTAAGTCCACAAAAAGATGGTAATGAACTCCAGTGATAGCTCTACAGAATACCCATAAGACCTTTTAGGCTTTCTAGATATTTTTTTATTTAAGATCCAAAACTTTCTTTCTTTTCTAACTCTTTAGAATTGAAGGGGGTACAGAGAGCAAAAATACCAAGGCTTCGCAACAGCAATTGTCATACCTGTAACAAGGTGCCCGGTGAGGAAGAACCGTGAGATATTGGTCCTGACTTCCTTCCATCCAGCTCATAAAGTTCCCCTACAGATGAAATAATCAAAAATTTGATTAAAAAGAAAAAGGCACGAGAAAAAAAAAAAAAAAGAGTTAAAGTTTCTCAGAAGCAGCCATGATTGAAAGACAACTGAGCGTCATCTTATAATAATGAGAGTATAAGGAGAATCTCAAGCAATGCCTACCATCCACACATGTGAAGCAGATAAAATGAGTATCCACATTATCTGAAGCCTGTAAATAAAATCAGCGGGTGAAATAAAGATAAGTAAATTGGACTTTCGATGAAACTCTTAATTGACGAAGATAGAAACTTTGAAAAACAGCATTAATTAAATTTTAATTTCTCCTTCTTCAAACTCAATGTAGCTAGACTAGAACCTCTAAAAGAGTTGCTATGTTCTTAGCCTAACGTATAGGATTTCAAATCCAACAGATTGCGAAGTGCAGTAATCTGACTAGGTCACAATTTTACAATTGGACAACCATCCCATCCCATTGTATCTTCAATTTAACAACTCACACCTTTGATTCTTGACGGTCAAAATATAAGAATAAGATATTTTCTTGAGCCTGCTTGTCTCAAGCGAATTTACAAATGAGATTTTTGGAAATCAGTTGACTGTGTGGCATCCATGCGATAGTTTACAAGAACCAGTCTCACAGGTTCCTAACCAATTCCAAAAAAGCTTAAGAATTGTGAGGCCATCACCACAAGAATGAATAGCAATTTTCACTTCCTGCAACTGATTTATGGGAATGACTAGAAATAAGTTTCTATTTGGTCATAAAGGAACCTTTTTTTTTTTTAAGAAAAAAATGGTTTATCAACATATAAGTGTTTGTTCAGATAACTTCTTACAAATTCTTAAGCATGTAAACCCTCGCCATACACATACCAAAATTTACATTACTTTCTAATGCAAACTAGTTGTTGATGCTAATAGGATAAACTGGTAAAACCTCTTGGGTTAAGGAAGGTTTAGTTTATATTCATGTAACATTTAGAAAGCAAAAAAAAATGCTAACGACAATGAATAAATACCTCTGTTTCACCAGCAGTAGCTGCTGCTGAATGAGCAACCTCCATTTCTCTGTTATTCTCAAGAAATACTGCACGCTGTACAAAACATATGGAAACAAATCAATTAGAAGGGAGAAAGGAGGAAACCAATCATATTATTCAAAGTCAACGGACAGTGCTTTGGCAGGGGGGAAAAGAATAGCAGCAGTACAACCTCTAGTGGATTCAAGCTAGCTGTGGATTTGTAAAAGTTATCCAAGAATGAACCATCAACTGAAATAACAAGGAAATGCAAACAGTGAGAAGGAAATACACGTAGTAGTCAATATCTTTCTAAAATACAAAAAGGTATTAGGTTCATAATTCCTAGCATTTATAGGTACCATCAATACAAGAAAAAATTGCATGAATTGTTGCAGCAGTTATATTACCAGCAACATAGGTACAACATGTGTGCCTCAAACAGTCAAGTTTCAACATTGTGCAATATGAACCTAAGCTTTTCTCAGGCTAGGAAATCCACAGTGATCGACAAAGTTGCCCAGGTAAGAAATAGAAAGACAACCACCTAAACGACAATTCTGGATTTACCATTGCCTTTTAATATTTTGAATTATGACAGATGATAAGGTACTTTAAGCTCTTATTGTCATGTGCTATTTATCTTCTTTGTTTAATTGGTTGAAGGTAAATGCTAAATGATAGACAACTACTTCCTGGGTTCCGATCTTTATATGCCACCCTTTCTTCTTTTTGGTTGTTAAGAAGCTTCTGAAAATTTGCTGTATCATAGAAGATGCAACTAGTTTATGTTTTAATTAGCTGTATTGTTAAATGAAAGCCTATTCCATCCTAAGGTCAAAACCTGGCCCGATCTAATAACACCAAATGTTCCCTACTCAAAAGTTTTTAAAATCAGGATGCAATTCAAAAATTAACCATCTTATCCGGGTCTATCTAGTAATATCCTGCTAGTTAATGCATCCCATAACAGAATTAGCAGCAATTTAATCCCACTAATGAGTGAAAGAACTATACATTATTAGTACCTTCACTGCTTTTACTACCTCTCCTTCTCAAGCAGATTTATTGTCACCTTAGGATGTGATCATAATTACATAACTAAAATTATATCTTGTCAATTCAAGGAAAAGTAGGCACAACTTACGAAGCTTGACTTCTGAAGTGATGTTCCCAACAGCATGAAGAAGTCCAATTGTTCCACAAGCATTCCCAACAGTTTGTTTCATGAAATAAACCTTACCGTTATATTCCTGTAGCCAGAAATATTTAGAGATTGGAGTAAAACTGTATTCCAAAGAAAATAATAATAAAAGAATGCCAACAAAGGTGAATTTGCTCAATTACTAAAACAAAAAACAACTGACGACAACATCTGGAGAGAAAAAACAAGAGAATAGCATAACATACACATCTTATTGTGATCAATTTATAAGGAACAATTAATTAAAGAGAAAACTATTCATAAATAAGAAAAGACTATAAAATCAAGAACAACATTTTCAACAATATAAAGGAGCTACAAGCTATGATCACACTCACACTTTTGTCATTCTCCTGCAGCCTCCTTTCTGCTTCACTCTGAAAGAATTAAAGCTTAATAAGTATCAGAAAATAAGCACATATTCAATGCATATCAAGTAGAGAAAAATAAATTCAGTTTAACAGACCTGATCGGTAAGTGGATAAAGAAACAGCACAGCCAGAACAGGTTGTGGAACCATTGCCAAGAGCTCTTCATCAAAACCATACACATCACAGCACTCTGCCTCGTCTTCTAGAAGACCAAGGCCCCAAAGATACTGCAAAATTACAAAATAGGAAAGTAAACTAAACATTTCGTTCAAGATTAACAATTCCCACTCAGCCATGGCATTTTCAAAATAATAAAAACACTAAAGATTTCCTAGATCAATATCAATATCAATATAAAAAATCTCAAACGTCAATCCTTTGTGAACAACATAACCCTCTATGTGCCTATGTGGCATCTAAAACACGAGTAAAAAAATACTGGGATCCTAGTCATTTCAATTCATTACCGAATATAAAGAATTACATTAGGAAGCCTCATGACCGTAATAATTCATCGGATTTCTTTCTTTTCAATTTTCTCAGTAACAAATTGAGGCTCCTCTTACAACTTCCAGAAACTATCAAATTTTTGGCGAAAAGAAAGGAAAAAAGAAAATATCGCAAATTCGTTCATTAGGCCTGTTCCCAAACAGATTCACAAATTTTCCTTCAGATGCTCAAAACACATTGACTCGCCCAATAAACAAAAGAAATAACAAAAGATAAAATAAATAAAATAAAATATTGGCTTGTTCTCTGTAAATTAGATGATCTGAATATTACTAAACAGCGGACAATTCATAAACTGAAAGAGAAAACAAAACACAGACACAAAAGAAAGCCGATTAATACCTGGTTCATGACATCGGGATTGGCTTCAAGAGGAAGCCACCTCTTAGTTATAGGAGTATTATCTACAGCTGCCATTTTGCTTTTTTTTCAGCAGATCAGAACACCCGATTCGCAAGGAATAGAAGAATAAAATCGTACCTTCATGTTTAATTTATATATAGGTTTCGTGCAAGTATCGTTACAATTCTAGCCAAATGTTAACTCGCTGGGACAAAAATACCGCCTATTCTAGCCAAATGTTTACCTCTCTGACCATAATACCCCGCATGCGGCATGCCAGCAAAACAGTACGATGCTCAATGTTGCTTAAGCTTGAGGTGTTGCTTTTTGAAAAGCACGCATTTATTCGTCAAACTCAATCGCAGCGATGGCACGTTGTTGGCCGTTGATAAACAAGCCTCCTCGCTCACAAGATAATCTCGTCAATTGAATTGAATCATAAATATTTAATATAAATTTCTGGAAACTAAAGAATAATTGAGGAAGGAAATTATGCTAAATTTGTTGGATTTATCTCACAATATATTCATAATACAGACAACATTATCCGACATATAAGAAAAATTATCACTTTGTGTTTCAAATAAGTCAAACCAAAACGATAAATAATTTTGTGTGAATTACAGGAAATTCACACCACCTGTGGATATGAAGTGTGCAAATTTTAATTATTTTGTGTGAAATTACAGGAAACTTTTACTAACGAGATGGCCTGCAATATACTCAGATCTTCTGGAAGTGATTGATTGCTCCTCCAGAAATGATAGAAACTACGGTGCCTCAAAATATACAACTTCAAGCTAACCAGACAGCCACTGGAAGGTGAGCGTGAATTATTATCGACATATTATTACATCGAAACATGTCTAACATGTAATGGTCCCAAATTACAAAACAAGAGCGATCATCATCGCATCCAAGAAAGCTGGTCCAGAAACCGGTTTTCAGCAACTTGCACCTTTGGACTACGTGCCAGTATACTGAGGCTTCCGCTTCTCAGCAAATGCATCCAAGCCTTCCAGCCGATCCTTTGTATGCAAGGTCTCTATATAGCACTCTTCTTCCAGTTCCAAAGCTGAAGCTATGTCAGTCTCGAGTCCACCAGTAATAGCCTTTTTTGCCATTCTAATGGCTATTGGACCCTGGTAATGGTAATCAAATGCTATCATTTGTTCCACATAAATAACTTCTAAGCTGGATCTAGTTTATCATACCAAGTATAATTTGGATAGCAAGAAGTTTCAACAACTGTCCCAAAAGAACTGAGAGCAAGGAATACAACTTCACAGGCTGCAAATCATACGAAAACTTTTTTGCAACTAACAAAAATTGTGATGGTGCTAGTCTTTCCATTTGCTTAAAATCACGTTTTAGTTATCTCAGACATGCATGAATTTACTAATGAAAGGACATAATATAAAATCATGCCAAAAGGTCTGGCATATGAGTTCAAGTTCTGATTGCAAAGAAATTTTTCACAGGACTGTACTTGTATACCCACATAGTTTTCCTAAAATTTTGAAAGACAGATTTGTACCTTCTGTTTTATTTCTCTAGCAATTTCAAGTGCCTTTGCCTGAGCTTCACCAGCAGGAACACAGTAATTGACAAGGCCTGTGGCATGACACTAATTGCTAATTATGATAGATAACACACTTTTATTACTAGACATGGTATATAACTATATATATGACAAATACAAGAACATGACAACATAAATAACACATACACATACACATATGCAAATAGATTAAACTGATGGTGCCATTGAACACACCTAAAGACAATGCGTCTCTGCCACCAATTTTCCGTCCAGTAAAGATAAGATCCTTGGCTATTGACTTTCCAACCAATCTAGGAAGCCGCTGTGTCCCACCTGCCCTGTCAGAAGCCAGGATTACAAGAGTGAGTGGTCTATCCCTACAATTGCATTTCATAATGAAAAAGCATTTGTGCAGAAACATGGCTATCCGAAAATTTCAGACTATAATCAGAAATCCACTCTCTTTAACTAAACTAGCATTATAATTAGTTTTGACAAGTATCATTAGTGATTCCAAGCAAAAGTACTTACAAGCATACAAGTGATCTAAATCCTTGCAGTCAACAAAATGCAGGAAGTTTGGTATCAACAATAATGGCAATTATAATTTGACCAAATTTGAAACAATATTTCATACATACCCAGGAATTATAGCAAGTCCTGTTTCTGGCAAACCCATCAGTGCATTTTCTCCTGATTTAATAGACAGTAAAGTCCATTATTTTTTTTTTTCTTTTGACCAAAAAAAAATTGCAAGTGAATAAATTTGAACTACCACAGACGCGAAGATCACAAGCTAGAGCCATTTCCAGTCCACCACCCAATGCTGCTCCTTCAATAACAGCAATAGAAGGAATAGGAAGTGCCTATTCCAGATAAATACAAGTGGTATAAATACTCAAGGATAAAAGGTCACAATGAAATGCACCAATATAAGCATATGTTCTAAATATTTATGAGCACGGAAAGAGCATAAGTAATAGATTCAATGCATTGACATTAGTATCCGATGAAGATGGTATACAATGAGAGTCAGCAGGAACAAGGAAATACTAATTTTAATATAACTCGAGTATGGCAGCACTAATTTTAATATATGCTTTAATTTAAAAGGAATATCACGTGCTTATGTATGCTTTTCTTGTACAAGCATATATCAGTACGAACTTTGTATAATAATGGCTGATGAAAGTCAAGTCTCAAACCTCTAAAAATGAAAATGTAGAGCGCAGTGAGTTGACAAAAAAATGAATCTCAGATGGAGTCATGTGCCTGCGCTCCTGCCAATCGAACAAAGGGAGAAACATTTAAGCATGTGTATCAGGCACAGTGTTAAGTATAGTCCGTGAAGAAAAAAAATGAAAATACAAGTAACTCAATCATGAGTATAAGCACAAAATTCACACCCAAAAAAAAAAAAAACAAAGAAAATAAGTGCTACTATTACCACTTCCAGTGTCCCATCTTCAATCATCAACAATCTAACAGTTAGGAAATCCAACCACAAGCACTTAGATTGAGCTCCCACGACACATGCTTATCACACCTAATAAAGACCACTGTCTTATGATCTATTGCCAAATTTCCTAATTACGAAGCAATTGCCTATCTTCTCTTTGCTTGATAAAAATAAGTAATTAATTAAACCAAAGCTGATATCAGCCTAACATGACGTCTTGTTCTAGTCCGTGAAATTCTTATTAAACTTGTTCTTAATTATTTTTTATAAAGAAAATTGATGAAACAATACCTTCAAATCAGCTCCAGCGCAGAAAATTTTAGGAACTGAACTGCCGATCATGACAACATTAGCAGATGAATCTTCCCTAATAGCTTCAAATGTATGTTTTAAATCTCTCAATAAATCCGTTCCAAGAGCATTTCTCGCTGCAGGCCTGTTTAAATTGACCTCAATTATTCCTGTTAATCACAATTAGTCAACACTTCCAATCACAACTAACACTAATTAATTGAAATACATGATCAGTTACCAGAATCAGAGTCCGAGAGCCGCTGCAGCTTGACGGATTCTGAGGAAGTGGAATCTAAAATGAGAGTTCTACGGTTTTGGTACTGATGACATTGAGAATAATTGCAGTTTAATAGTGATTGCGAAGGTTTAAAACAATATGTTGTAGATTTTGTCATGCACTGCTGTGCCAGAGTTTTTCTTAAGTTCATTAACGTGGCCATGGTTGGCTCCAACGGTTCGAGCACAGCGATCTATAGCGATAGAGAGGAGTGGGCGAGTTTGAAAATTCTGATCACTGAATACTGAATTGATTCGACATTATCCCAAAAAGTCATTATGGGCCTGTTTGTGTAAAACTGCCCGTTTTGGATGTCTCTTTGAAACACACAATTGTTCTTATGGGCTTTTTTTGTCTATAACAGCAAATTTTCACAAAAGTTAAAAATTAAAAAATCTTTTATATATTACTACAGAAAAACAAAATAAACCTATTATTTTATTAATTACCAAAATTCTGAAAGCCACATACCGAACAGATCATTTGGTGTGAGTGATTCGTCCCTTCGCATTTTATTTTTTTTGGTAAAATAGTCAAACTAACTAATGTATTTTCTTAAGAACTTATTTTTAAAATATACTAAACATATGTGTTCAGCAGAAATATACCTACCTTAAATAAATATGAAATATTTTTATTTAATTACTTTTAAAATATTAGTATTTTAATTTAATAGAATAAATATGAAAAAGTAATATTTTATAATAAAATTATACACAATATTACAATAAGCTACAGATTCTTAATTTTGTCAATTATTCCGTTAACAAAAATGTAAAAAAAAATTTGTATATTCTTAATTACATTTTTTTAATATTTTTAAAAACCGTATAACTTATATTATTACATGTAAATATTTTTTATAATTTTTAAATTAATTTTTTAAGAAAATAATATATCAAGCAAGCATATTCACAATAAAAATTGTTACTAAATATTGACATCATTCAAAAAAATTATATTTAAATTTTGAAAAAGAATGAAATATTTATCTACCCAAATAATAATAGGATAGATTACTTAACATATGAGATTTTATGGTTGGAGGATTGATTAAGCATGAGAAAAATATTCAACACCCATAACTAAATTATAATTACCTAATTATCTAATCTTGAATTACTAAATTGTATTGCTATCTTTATTTGTCATCTCTTTAGAGTTTTTATTTTATAGAGAAAGAGGATTTTGATTTATCGAGGATAGAGTAAACACCTTATATGTCTTATTTATCTTGATTTTAGATTAATCAAATAAAGAGAGGAGATATCATAAATATCCTACCTTATCTTAGTTGTTCAAAAGGGATTTTAATTAATACAAGAATAAAAATAAATGTTATGAACCTCTTACTTTATCTTAGATATTTAATTAATAAAAAATTTTAATTAATTCAAAAATATAAATAAACATCATAGATTTTTTTACCTTATTTCGACTAATATTTAATTAAAGTTTAATTAACCAAAAGAAGAGAGTAAATATCTTAAATTTTTTACTTTATTGTAATTAAGATTTGATTGTAAAGTGATACCCTAAATGTTCTATCTCATTTTGATTAATTTTAATATTTTTAATTAATTAACCAAAAGACAAGAATAGGCATTATAGATACCTTACTTTAATCTTGAGTTAATTTTTAAATTAAATTTTAAAAAAATATATTTTGAGCTAATTCACAAATATATTAAAGATTTAGGCCAAATTCATAAGTATCTAAACTTTATCTTTTGGGCTAAACTGCAAATATTTCATATATTTTGTCTAAAATCAGAGTAAAATTAATTTGGGTTAATTTACAAAGTAAATGAACATTTAGATTAAAAATATAAATACTTAAACTTGGACTTAGGATTAGATTGAAAGAAATTTAAAAATTTGAGACTCAATCAAAATTAATCAAAAATAAAATTATGAGGACTTAATTGAAATTAACCAAAAAAAAATTGAAATTAGGTCTGGCCTTAATCGTTTCCAACCGCTATCTCCTCTTGTTGAAATTCAAATTGTAATTCATGGATTTTGCTTGTGTGTATTGTATGTATAGGCGTGTAGTTGGTGATTTCATCTCATAAGAGATGGTTGTTATTTTGTATTTGTTTTGGATTCGATCCACCGTAAATATATTTCTTGTAAATTAAATCAGTCGTAGGTTTTATTTGAATTATTCCTTTCATACGACGGTTGTTTTGTGTCTATCGGAGATTCGATAATTAAGATTTTTCATATATAAAAAAAATATATTGTGTATATAGATAATTTATATACTCAAATTTTATTTTACTCGCATCAAAACACAATTGGGTAATAATTTGCATAAAAAAATAAAAAATAAAATAAAATAAAACCACAACATCATATTTTCAAACTCACAAAATTTCATAGCGAATAACAATAGAAAGTTAAGATGTAAAAGAAAAATACTTGAAGGAAAATGATTTCTAACTAACTTTGACAGAATAAATTGCGATAATTTTTGTTAAACTTTCTGACTTTCTTCCTACATCTGTCAACTCCTCTTCTCTTCCTCTGATTCTCCTCTCTCTGTTTTTTGTTTTCTATTTTGTAGTGTGCAAAAGAAAGCTCTCTACCTGAGTGAAAAATCTCCTCTTCTTTTTCTTTTTTTTTTCTCTCTTTTTCTTCCTCTTTTTCGTTTCTTCTTTTTTCTTTCTCCATTTCTTTACTCCTTTATTTTTTTTCTTTCCCCTTTTTTACACGTGTGAGTAGATGTCTCTTTAATAAGCAAAAACGTAGATGTCTCTTCCTAATAACATTCGTTAATTGCCACAAACCTAACTCTTTACTATTATCTTCTTTATCGTGGAAAAATGGATGAGTTACTTTAATCAACATAACTTTCCACCATTATCTTCTTTATAATGGAAATGTGGAGGGAAACAATGTTTTCCAACTTTACTATCAATTTTTTCTTTTTTTAAAACTCTTTCTCTTTAAAATCTACATAAACGTCTTTCTGATAGGATTATTTAAGTGTCCTACCTCCATTTCTTTCGATTAATTTTAATATATTTAATTATTAATAATTTTCCTAAATATTAAATCTCAATCTTTAAGCAATGTTTAAATTAAATTTAAAATAAAAATATTTTGGGCTAAATCACAAATATATTAAAATTTTTATAAATATTTAAACTTTATCTTTAGGATTACATTGCAAATATTTCATAAAATTTGCCTAAAATTAGAATAAAATTAGTTAAGATTAATTTCAAACCAACTATAAAAATCTAGATTTAAAGTTAAATAAATATTTAAACTTGGACTTAGGATTAAGTTAAAAAAAAATTATATTTTGGGGACTCAATTGAAATTCATTAAAAATTAATTAAGGGGACTTAATTATAATCAACCAAAAAAATTGAAATTAGGGTGTTTAATCATTTTCAAGCTGGCGCCGCCGCCGCCGCCGTGGCCGTGGCCGCCACTTAAAATTCAATTTGAAATTCATAGTTTAGTTTTGCTTGCGTGTATTGTACGTACAGAAAATTCGTATACTCAAGTTTTATTTTACTCCCATCAAAACACAATTTGATAATAATTTGCATGAAAAAAAAAAAAGATCATAACATCATATTATCAAACTCACAAAATTTCATAGCAAAGAACAACAGAAAGTTAAGATGTAAAAGGAAAAGACATAAATAAATAAATAAATAATAATTTTTGACTAATTTTGACAAAATGAGTTACGGTCATTTTTGTTAGCTTTCTAACTTTCTTCCTCTATAGTTTTCGTTTATGTCTCTGTATGTATTTTTTTATATTGAACATGAATTCTTATAAAATCCGTGTCTTTCTAATCGCTTTCCTTAATTGATGCAAAATTTTCACCATTATCCTTTTTTATTATTATTATTAATAATAAATTTATTTTAAAATTATAATTATTAATAATAATAACAATAATTTTTATTGCGAGTATATTTGTTCAACATATAATTTATTTAACTAAAATCTGACCTATTAATGCACACTTATACATATTTAAAAATAAATTATATGTTAAATAAATATAATTAAAAATATTTAAAAAATTATATTTTTATTAATAAAAAAATTAAAAAATTTGTAGTTCATTGTAATTAATTGTAAATATTATTTCAATTTTTTATTTTTTTATTTTTGTAATCCGAAATTTTCTATACTCGGTCGTTATTATGACGTTCAGCCACACACGGGATAGGTACCCACTCTTGCAGAGCTCGTGATCGTAGATCACATGACCATATCCTTAACTACTTATAGCCCTATCTTTAACTACTAAGCGCGTGTGCAAGGACCATCCGTAATGGTACCAAGCACAAAAATAAATCGGAACCTCCACCTTAACGCGTCAATCGAACGTTAGTATTAGAGGGATTCAAATTCAAGACCTTAAACTCAAAGTCCCAAACTTCAATCACTCTAACCACCCAGTCGAGTGTGTAAATATTATTATTGCGTAACAAAATCATTGTACTACTTAGATAACCGTAAGCAACTAGTCATTTTGCGCAATAATAGTTTGTATTCTGTTGGAAGAAAAACATAGAGAACACAGTCAAGATCTTATGCATATATTTTTTAAAAAATTCAACATACATACAAGGATGTATACTCATACCTTGCTTTCCTTGTGTTTGAGCCTTCCTTTTTGTCTCCAAGGGTATCCACAAACCAAGGAGATGAAGATGGTTCCAAGATGATGATGGGAGAGTGGAGAAAAGGTTGGAGAAGCTAACAATTCTCTTTAGGAAACCATTTCCTCTCTTTTCTCTCTTTTGTTTTCAAACACAAAGTGTTTTGTTTCTTGGTTTGTTTCTGCCGTTCCAGCACCCTCTCATGCTCAGCTTAAGGCAACAAAATTGATTTCAAAAGCCAGCAAAAGAAGGAAGCTTCGGGTGGAAGGAAAACTAGCCAAAAATGTCAAAATCTCCTTTTTAACCACCAATCAAACACCATCACTTAGCTTCATTCTAATTGGTGGAACCAAAAATTTATGAAACATAACTTAATTCAATTATTTGATATTATCATATAATATAAATAATGAAACTAATTATTAATATTAATATTAACATGTATATTAATACTAATAACAACACATGTGTATATATATATATGTATTCATATTCCATTCTTAATACAATATTAAAGAATAATCCTAAACATTAAATAAATAATGAATTGACAACATTGCATCTCATATTTATTCCCGGTAGCAATACACGGTACCGTTTGTCAACTAAGGATTCATTGTATTAAATAACAATTATT
>JAVXUL010000016.1:6919229-6936590 GCA_035590515.1 Trichilia minutiflora | reverse complement strand
CCCCCCTCCCCTCAAAAATGGGAATGGTTATTGACAGTTCGCCCATTCAATACATTGTCCCATCCTCTAATCATTTTTTGGTGATGGGACGATGTTAAGCCTGCAAATCTGCAGATGTGTCGGCATCATTAATGAAATTCAACTTCATACTGCCCTATGCTAGACATCACATCCTTCCCATTCTCCAATGTCAAGTCACTATTCAGGGGCACTATAAAAGGAGAACTTTTTCCCAATAGGGGGGATTTTTGGATTTTGGAGGACTTTTGGACCTTTTGGACCATTTGAGATTTTTTGGCATTATTTCTAGCGTAAGAAAGAAAAGAGAGGAGATTGAAGGGCATTCTTTTGGGGGGTATTCTTCACTTTGGTTTCTAGACACTTTACTCCCTTTTTCAGATTTCTTTCTTCTTTCTTATTTGCCAGAATACACTTCTTTTCTTCATTTTTTTCTAACTTAGGCATCGGAGTTTTTTCGTCGGGAACCTCTTCCGGCATCACTCCGAAGGTGTTATCTTTTTGCAGGTTTAGAAGGTAAAATCCTATCAGAAATAGTCTCACTTTTAGCCGTCCTCTGGTAGAAACGCACTGTTTGACGGTAGCTATATCGTCCTCACACCTCACCAACTGAGTCATTCCACGTTGATTGTGAGGAGAGTTCACTAACAATTCTCGCACCAACATCTTACATAATAAAATCTACAATTTTGAGGACAACTAATTGTTTTATATAATAGAAAAGTGTTAAATAATTAATTCTTAATTAATTATTATTTTCTTGAATATGTGATCAATAAAACTTTAAAAGACGACAAGGGGATCGATGGACCTATAATTTCGAACTCCAATAATTTTATTAATTTAATTATAAACTCTTTTATTAAATCAATAGAATTATTAATTGTAGAATAATTCTACTAAATATCTAGAATTGCACTCTTGAAAAAATATATATAATTTACTCAAAACATAGAGTTGTCCTTTAATATAGTCATTAGATATGAATTGATCCTGCATAAATAATTCATAATTAGAGCTAGCTATTATTCCATTAACCTCTTTAATTACTTCTTTTTTCTTAACTACAATTAGTTTTAAATAAATAATTAATTCATGAACATTCAAGAATAGAGTGCTCTTAATTGTTCAAATCCCTAAACTAATATTATAAGAGAATTATTCATTTATCTTCGTATATAGAAAGGAATGAATTTTATAAGTTAACTTAATATTCTCAACTATTTATCTAAATTATTTTCAAAATACAAGGCTTATAAAATTTAATCTTGTACAAAATTTGTTAAACAAATTAAAGAATAATTATCAATAAATAGGAGTCTACTAATAACAATGAATTAAGATCATTCATATATGATAAAATTAAATTTTCTTTCTTCAACGAAAATTATTAGAATATTTAACTTTATCTAGTCTAGTCCTTATTTAATTTTATTATATAAAAATACAATTATTCTAATGTCACCACACTTTACAGTTCGAATAAGGCTGGACTATTATTAATGAGAATGAATTATATTTATAACTATTAATTTAAAGATCCGAAACTTTAAATAAAAGCTATAGACTTATTTTTTATTTGCATTCTTTATATTTGATTCTTCTACATATAACATTTATATGTCAAATATAAAGTTCTATGCATATCAAAAGATTTTCTTAAATTTTATAAAGTAAAATGAATACATGAATATTCAAAATTAATACTTTATTTATAATATATATTTATTAATATATTTGTTTATTAGGCACACAATCCTAACAAATATTTGGCCAAAAAATATAAATAATTTATATGTTAAATAATTTAATAGATAATCAAGAATTAAAATACTTAAATGATAATCGAGAATTAAAATACTTAAATGCTATAAGTTTATAATTTAGTATAAGTTATAAGATTTTATTAATATTATTAAATATTAATAGACATAAACATGATTTTATAAAAATTATTTGACAAATTTTGAAAAAAGATAAAATTAAAGAGTATAAAAAAGGGCATACTTTATTGGAGAAATTCAAGTTAAAAAGAAAACACCAAGGTCTCTTCTCTCTCTATATCTCACAGCCAAGCATCAATCCAAACATTTGGTGGTACAAAATCTTGGAGATTTCATATATTTGAAATTAAACAATTTTCATCAAGTGAACGAAAAGTTGACTAATTTCATTGTTTTTATATTTTTAAAACATGAAAAACTTAATAACATATTTATAAGTTTAAAAAACTAGATTAATCACTTTATTAACAAAATTAAATGTTAAACACACTTTCAATAACTATACATCTCCTCTTTCATCAGTTACATTATAAATCATAATCTCTTAAGAGCTTCAGGTTTATTGAAAGCTCCTAACTCCATGATTTAGAAGTGGTACCTCACGAATTTTTGCAAACACTCTATTTCTTATTACTTGATCGTTTTTAAAATGCCAGAATGCATGCAAGATCCTATTAATTCCTTTATAAACTCCTAGCATAATTATTAAAAGAAGTAACTTTTTCAAATTGATGATTTTCATAGAGATAGAAGTTTACGATTTAGATCGTTTTGAGATAAAATTTTAAACAGATTCAAATATTACAATTTGAATTTTATGAATCCAAGTTAATCCAATAATATCACAAATAACAATCAATCCAAACTGCATTATGCGGTTTGAATCGATTTGAGCTCGTAGTTTGAACTTTAAATTAAAATTAAAATTATTTATTAATTTGAATTGAGTTAAAAAATAAAATTTTAAACTTTAATTTACTTTCTAATTTAATTTTAAAATAATAAAAATAATAAACCTATTATTTGATCATAAAATATTAATAAAATAATTAATATATTATTTTATCATATAATATCAATATTATCAAGTATATTTAATATTTATTTACGCAGTTTGGATTAACGATTTGCGATTTGAAATTAAACGAATCCACGATCCAAACTAATAATATCTATTTTGATCGGTTTAAATTGAATCGGTTTAAATTTATCTACCCTTATCTATTCGTATTCTCTCACTTTAATTTTCAAATCCTCGTTTTGCATTGTATTTTCCTATGACCCATCACCATTCTTGCCCCTTCAATAGAAAGTGAGGTTCCCAAGTTAAGGCTCCCTTCATTCTTTCCATTCTTCTAGACTGCTATGATTACTTTTAGTTCTCCATGGCTTTTTATTTATTTTTCTTACAGACGGCTGTTGATAGATAATTTTCACCAAACTAAAGATCAACTGTAAATTTAGTTTTCTACGAGATCAAAGACACAAAAGAATTAGGAAAAAATCAAAATAAATAAAGGCTTGGTTCGATCTAAATCCCTGCGTTCACAGATACAACTCTTTTTTGTTAAATAATAATCTCTCTTTTTTACAGATTACAAACACACTTATGAAGGTTTCGTGCTCTATTCAAGTGCTTGCAATTACACAGCATTATTATTAAAATTTAAAATATATATTTCTCTAAATTTTAAGAATATAAACTCATATCGAACTCCTCGATTTTCATTTTACTTAAATTGGAACTTCTTATTACTAGGTTTTTTTTAATTAAAAATACTGTTCACGTAAAATATTTTTGTCGCATAATTCCTCAGGTATCCTTGTATGCTTGAGCATCCTTAGGATAACTGGTCTCCTCGGAAGTCGTGGTGGCTCGCACTGAACCTATATTATTAAATGGATTTAAAGAGAACATAATATACGTATAGTCTTTCTTAACACCCATGAATATAATTCCACGGACGTAAATCTTGCACAGTCCTCGAAGTAAACCTGGACAATAATTATGTCCCACAACTAAAGTTGTCTGACTTGTTTTTCTGGACGGTGGGGAAAAGTGAAACGAGAATAAGACCAAAGGCAAAAAGGGGCAATTTTGTTCAGTGAGAATTATTTTAGTTCAGGACACACGAACAAAAACAAAAGAAAGAAATTAGTCCAGGTTAACTTAAAAATTGGTTCTCATTTTTAGACTAAAAGCAGGAAAATTTTGGAATGTCTTCTGAGCGGACAGCATGCCAAAAAGTGTTCTCATGTTGAAACAATGCAAGACTGGTGCGTCTTCTGTGCATAGAAAGCTTGGACAACTTTGTTCTCCAATATTACCAGATATAAATGGAACAAAATTATTTGTCAGTACTCATAGAAGAAAAATCAAATCAAGATGCACTTAACAAATCATACTACAACAGAGATCCTTTTCTGACATATACAATTGATTCTTACCAACAGATTTTGTGGTCAAGTTGCTTCAATAAGGATAAATGGTGATTACCCTGTCAATAACACTACAGACCTTTGCTACAACAGTGGTAAGGAGGTTCCCAGTTGCCTTCTTTTGTATGTGAAAGAATTACTCCAGCTATGATCTATTGATACTATTAGAACAATTGTGTCAAAGGATCAAACAAAGAATGTGGGAATACAGGAGAAAACCAACCTTCCAGGCACTATCTCGTTTCTGCCCTCCCTTGAGCCAAAGTTGTTAGTTTCACATCCTTTTCAGCTTTTCCCGACTTCTGATTCCTCATCTCGACATCGTTCAAGAATCATATTACAGTTATTCATTGTACAGCCATCAAGAAGACCATGATTGCAGAGTTTGATCATGAATAGCCTCCAGCACCAAAATAGTGCTGGAGAAAGAACCAGCTCACGTCCATGAAGTTTGGAAAATGCTTCACATGCCCAAGGAACATGACCATCTGCCAGAACCCTGCCACAATATAGAGAGGCTTTTCAGCAAATTTTTTTTTTTTTTTGAAAAAGAAAAATTCACGTGAAAACAGTACTAAAGTAGTCCACCTCAAATAAATTTAATTTCCCCAACATCTCAACATACAAAAGTAGGGGGAAATAAACAAATATTAGATAAGAACTGGATAAGAATAGAAAGCTTTAATTGGTACACAATAACTACCGTTGCTTTCGCACAAAAGAGTTCCAAAGATGCATAAGCTGCTTCTCATCTTTGCTAACATCGACAAAATCATCAAGCATCTGCAACATGTCAATTTCATATTATGTTTACATGTTTTTAAGAGTATAGAAACATGCATAGGAGTGGGGAATACTATTCTTGACAGAGTATACAAGGGACAGTCCAATGGTTGGGTTCCTATAATCAGGTAAAAGGATGATAACAAAACACAAAACAGCCTTCACTTGTGTTGATAAAGTGAAAAACAGGTTTTCTATCATTTTTCTAAAGTTTTGAGAATGCCTGCAGATCACTTTCTTTCTTCTCCAAATGTAGGGACATAATTCCATCATCCCTTCTCTTCTCCTCATCTGCCTCATCTTCATCTTTTTCTTGGAACAGGATCAATAAGACTAAATGATATTTGATTGTAGCAAGTGATGGGTCTCTAGGAAAAAGATAGTCAAAAAGGCTAGAGCTACTATAAAAACTGCAAAATGCCTTTCATCTTTGTCTCAATTAAACTAACATGGCTGTTTGAACAATCTCCAAACTGAAATTGGGTTTCTATCAAATTGACAGATTTAGCATGTAAATGGGGAGTTCTTGTCAATATAGGTGAAAGATAAGTTGAAAATGGTTTAGAAGTGGATCTGTACTCTGTTGGAGAAGTCAAGGGCACAGGTGTTGAGTGCTTTCTTTGGTTTTTTACCAGAGAAATGATCGAAAAATGATATGTTGCTAAGAAGAATGGACTGTCACATAAGCTTCAAGAAAGTAAGTAAAGAATTGTAATTAAAATGTATCATCAGAGTAACAAGATACGGATCTACTCATTATCTTTTTAATTAGAATATTTAATCATGTTAAAATATTAAAATTGGAATCTATATTATAGTGAAAAAAAAATTAATATAATCATATCCAGCATTTTCCCAAAAGAAAATCACAGATTAATCCAAATTAGATTTAAATACTGAAATATATTTATTATATGATATTTTTATTAAAAAATAATTTTTTTAAAATATTTCTATTAAAAAAGTTTTACTATTTTAAAAATTTCTTGAGATATTTCTACCAAAAGCATTTTATTCCATTTTTTTTTTAAATAGTTTTTAGAAAATGTACTGTATGCATTCCAGAATTATAAAAACACCAAATAAAAACTATTTTTGGATTATCGAAAACAGTATTTCAAAAACAATACCAGATACAGCCTAACATTCCTTGGATATATAAATCAGTTTACTCAGTTCAGGAGCCAAAGTAAGCGAAATTTTATTGGCCTAACCAAAATCTTAACTCCAGAAAGATGCAAAACAAAGATGAAAGAATCATCAGCCTTACCCGACGATCTTCAAAATCTGCTATATCATCGTCAACTTCATCCTCACTGTCTTGATCTGACATTACTTGATCCATCGCCATAGGCTTCAAATGCAGAGAGAAATGATTCAAATGTTGGCAAAGAGTCAAGAGGAAAGAAAACTATTTACATTAAGAAATAAACGTTAAAGGAAAATACATCCTATAGTCTCCAGAAAATGTTAACAAGCTCTTAGGAATCCTATTTGCCAAACCTTCAAGTTTGAATACACAATAACCAGCAACTCCACATGTACATAAGAATAAAAAAAAATGTTTCCCTATAAAAACCAATAAATGAAACATATTGAATATAAACCATTAAACTATATAATCCTTTTAATCTTGCAGATATCAAAACCCCAACATACCCGTCTTCACAATTGCTATCAGGTTCAGGTTCAAATTAGATAATATCATTATCTAGTTATGATATCTTGTACATATCAAAGATCCCAACATACCCATCTTTATAATTTCTATCAGGTTCAAGCTCAGAGCAGCTAATACCATCATCCAGTTAGTACCTAAAAGTATTTAACTCAAGGAGATGAGCAGCCTACTAGCATGTTTAGAAACTTGAAAATAACTGTCGTCTAAAGGTCTTTGTCTAGCTTAAACCCTCAATGGGAGAGACCAGCTAGAAGATTTTGGATTACCAAAGGTTGGTCTATTGATAAAAGAGATACATGATGATCGTGAAGATACATGTAAATAAGGAAAAGCCTAGATACAAGGTAGCCCTAAAAAATTTTAAACTATGCCTGTAAAAATAAATTTAAATGAAAAGGCACAAGATACCATGTTAAAGAGGATAAATGCCTAGAATAGAAGGGGAGATGGATATAATATGTAATATTTTCACAGTGCCAGTCACAATTGTGAATTCTCACAAGTTTCTGAGATAAACCCATTCTTACATGTTCTAGTTATTCCGAGTACTATTGCACACAAGTATGCATAGCATTATTGTTTCTCTTTTCCACAAAACATGGTAAGAATTCCCCTTTCTAAAGGTGCAGTAGATCAACGAATCTATGCATGAAAACATTACACACTTCAGTTGGGAAGAACTTGAACCCAAAATCTTAAAGCCAGGAAATCATGGGCCAATTTCTTCTATGTATGTCCTTCACCTACCTTATTCTCTTCCAATTTGGGATTTATCGCCCACTCTTCCACACATTTGGTTAATAATGCCTCTCCCCAACCCCGACCACCCATCACAACGCCACCCACACCACACCAAGTAAAAAATAGAAAAAGGAAAAAGGATAGAGTATCAAGTTTGTTCCAGATGACAATAACCCCAAACACGATCAAGTAAATGTGTCTATAAAACAAGTGGAAAGACACCGATGGCTACAAGTATTAACTTAAAATTGTTGCAGTTACTTATACTCCACATTGTTTAATAGTTATTCTAAATCCATATTGGAGTTTCACTATGTGAAAATGAGAGAAATCTTTTTATTTCTATATGTATGAAATAATACATACTACACATATATATACCAACGAATCAAAAACAAAAAAGGAATGTGCATGATTTCGTAATCTATAGTTTCCATACTTTATACTTTCCATATCTCTAACACTCCCCCTCATATCTCTAACAGTCCCACTCAAGTTGATGCGTACATAAGCACCTAGTTTGTTACAAATATATCTCAGTCAAGGACTCTAAGGAGATTTCGTGAGAATATCTGCTAGCTGATCATTTGATCCTCCATAAGAAGTAATGAAGTCCCAAGCTATAATCTTCTCTCGTTCAAAATGACAATCAATCTCAATGTGCTTCGTCCTTTCATGAAAAACTAGGTTAGAAGAGATGTGACGAACAGCTTCATTATCACAAATAAGTTGCATAGGCCCTTCAATACTTAGCTTAAGTTTTGATAACAAACGCTTAAGCCACATTAATTCTGCTTCTTGCTCATCCATGATACCAAATTTTCACCATAAAGCACATGATACCCGAATGTAGACTGTCTACTAATTGAACATCCACCCCAATATACATCTGAATAACCCTCAATCTGAAAATGTCCCTTGTCTTCAAATAAGAGACCTATACTTGGAGATCCTTTAATATATCGAAGTATGTAATTGCATCCCAATAACTAGAACATGGAGAATTAAGGAAATGACTCACAATAATAACTGTATAAAAATGTCAAGCCTCGTGATATTAAGATAATTAAGTTTATCTACTAATCTCTTGTACTATCCTGGGTTTGTAATACTACTCCTAACCTAGCATAAGCTTAAGATTTGTATCCATAGGAGTATTAACTGGTCTAGCATCAAGCATTCCTGTCTCTTCTAATATGTCAAAAGCATATTTTCACCGCAAAATACAAATCTCATAAGAAGACTATGCAACCTCGATACCAAAAAACTATCTCAACCAACCTATATCCTTTGTCTGAAAATAACTATGTAAACACTTCTTCAAATTAATTGTCACTCGAATTATCTCCGATGATAACTATATCATCCACATACATAATCAAATAAATAGATCCATCTGCGAAAAGGTGATAAAAGATAAAATGGTTAGCTTCACATCGGGTTATGCCAAATCTCTAAATCACCAAGCTAAAACATCCAAACCATGTACATGGAGATTGCTTAAAACTATATAACAACTTCCTCAACCTACAAGCTAAGTATGACTCCCCTGAGCAACAAATTCAAGCGATTGCTCCATATAAACCTCTTTAGATAAATCGCCATAGAGAAAAGCATTCTTGATGTTCAGCTAATACAAAGACCAATGACAAATAGTTGTAATGGAAAGAAATAATTGTACAAAAGCCATCTTAGCAACTAGAGAGAATATGTCACCATAATCTAATTTAAAAATCCACGTATATTCGTTAGCACCCAAACAAGCCCTAAGTCAATCTACTGAACCATCTGGCCCCGCCTTTATTGTGCATACCCATCGATATCCAACAATAAATTTTTCTCAAGGTAAAAGGACAAGTTCCCAAGTTCCAACACTATCCAAGGCAATCATCTCCTCAAGCATTACTTGACACCATACAAGATTAGTCAAAGCTTCTTTAACAGTACTAGGAATAAAGACAAAAGCTAAAGATGAAACAAAAGCATAATGACCTTTAGATAAGCAATGATAGTTTAAAAAATTATAAATAGAATAAGGATTACGAGTGCTACAAGTGCTATGACAAAGGATAGGTTGATTGGAGTCTAGCTAAGGATCTGGAGGAACAGAAGAAGGCACAGAAAAGGATCCATGGATGGAATTGGAGGACTGTCTACTAGCAACTCCTTAACAGTCGACACAGTGTCTGGGCGAGGACAACGACGATAAATACGTAATAGTTGCTAAGATTTAGATAGACTCAAAAAATAGGTGTAGACTCAAGGCCACTAGATTGCGATATAGTCAAAAAGGGTAATGGCAAAACTTGACTGACACCAACTGAGTAAGACGAGGGCGTAGAAAAATAAGTAGTAGACTCAAAAAAGAAGACATTGGCTGACATAACATATTGATCGAACTTTGGAGAATAACATCTATAACCTTTTTGAAAACGAGAATAATCAAGAAAAATACACTTGTATAATTTGCCTAACAACTTGTCTTGACCAGAAGTACGAACATGAACAAAACAGGTAGTACCAAAAATATGTCATGATAGGAAATGGAGTGGCTCATTAGGAAAAATAATAGAATGAGGAATCTGATTCCTCAATATTGTGAAAGGCATCCAATTAATTAGATAGCATGCAATGAGGATTGCGGCATCCCAAAATTGGATAGGAACATGCATATCTAAGAGAAGAGCGCAGACAGTTTCTACTAAATATCTATTTTTATGTTCTACCACACCATTTTTGGGGGGACATGAGGACAAGTGGTTTGATGTAAAAAAAACTTTGAACCAAGACTAGGCTAAAAAGTGGCAGATGTGTATTTTTCTGCATTGTCACTCCTAAAATCTTAATTAAGGTATGAAATTGATTACACACTTCAGCATAAAAGGTTTGAAAAATGAAAGGCACATCAAAACGATTTTTTATTAGAAAAACCCAAGTACAACGAGAATAATCATCTATGAATGTAAGAAAATAATGAAATCTCATTTTTGACACAAGTCTACTAAGACCCCAAATGCTTAAATGAACAACATCAAATAAGACGTAGGTCATTTATTAACTTTATTCGGATATGAACTTCTAAGGTGTTTTTTTAACCGACACAACTCACATTCTCAAGAAGTAAATTTGGAAAAACTAAGAAGCATTTTCTTCAGCATTGAAAGATTTGGATGGCCCAAACACCGATAAAATTTTAATCAACTTATTGTAGAACAAACAATGGTTAATGGTTGTTGTAGTTGATAGTACAAACCATGGACCTCAAGTCTTGTACCAATTGTCTTCAGTGTACTCCAATCTTGCAGTAAACAAGAATTGGAAGAAAAATGAGAGAGTGCAATTCAAAGTACTCAATAACTTACTCACAAATAAAGATTAAATGGTGAATCAAGCATAAAGTACGAAATGTAAATGACAGGTAGGAAATAATTATATGGTACCAACACCTTGAGGAAGAATTTTAGTACCATTAGCTAAAGTGACAGATTAGATGTTTGAGAATACAAGATATGACTGAACAAAAATCTATTACTAGATATATGATCATTAGCACCTGAATCAACAATCCATGGCCCTATGTTTGAGAATATAAGATGAGTGAACAAAGATCTATTACTAGATATATGATCATTAACACCTGAATCAACAATCCATGGCCTGACAAGATAAGAGGATAAGGATAGACAGATAGTAGGATGACCTGCATGTGCAACAGAAGCAATAATAGAGGTGGATGCGGCTTTCGAAGCTTAAAACTTGAGAAATCCTAAAAACTTAGCTTCAAGATTCTTTGCACGATGTCCTAATTCTATGCAGACCCAAAGGCTCAGTCTAAGCAATATTTACTACTTATTGTGGATGACCATGAAGCTTATAACATTTTGCTTGAGTGTGTCTTGGTCGCTTGCAATAAGCACAAACAGCCTGTTGTGAATGACCATGAAGCTTGTAACATTCAGTTTGAACGTGTCCTAGTTTGTGGCATTAAGAGCAGAGTGGCCTACCATCAATGACTAAGGCAGTGCAATCAATCTGAACCACAATAGGATTGTTAAAAAATATATATCATTTGAAACAAGTCTCCACTTCATCAAGTGTAAGAATAACTGGACTGCTCAAAATCGATGATCAAAGTCCGTCGTACTCTTGACATAAGCCAGACAACAAGAGAACCATAAATAGACAATCATGCTACTGTTTTTTAGTCTCAATATCTTCAAAAAAGAGAAATAATGAATTGAAATCCTCGAAGCTAGACCGTATACATCCTAAGTATGAATAAGAGTCATTCTGTTGAAGTTCGAAATAATTTATTGATGACATCATAAGCATAGTTGATGTCATTAGTGTATATACTAGCTAAATGTGTCCAAAGAGTACAACATGTCTTGTATGCCTGGACCTCAAACGCTAAGGATGCATCAATGAAATTCTAAAGAATAGCAATTAGTTATGCATTGACTTGCCTCCATGCCCGATGTTGCGCCTCAGGAATTGTAGTATATTCAATTGTCAAATGATCCTTAAGACCTCGATCAAGAAACCAGAATTCTACAACATTTGGCCATGTTCAATAATTGAACTTGCCCATTAGTTGTCCAAAGTAAGTTTTGGAACAAATGTGATTACTCGAGTTATCAATGATGATAATGCCTTTGATATCTCAAAATTAACGGTATCACTCAACATTCTGAACTGAACAACTGAAACCTAGGCTGAAAAAATTGAAACAGAGTCGAAAAACTGAAATCGGGTCAAAATTAGGCCTAAAAATTGAAACTGGATCGGTTTGACTAAACCGAACCAAGCTGAAAAAGTGGAACCAAACTTGCACAACCCGAATCTGATGAACCTAACTAGAATCTGATCCAAATCCTAATTCTAACCCGAACTTCAATAGTAGTAGACACAAGATCTGATGGTCGAGACTTGTTCTCCATCTTTATTTCAATAGAACTGAGGTCTCAGATCGACGATCGGTAGCCAGAGTGATGTTGAATCGAAGGATGGGGGCTACGGGAATTTGTGATCTCCTCACAGCAAACTTCTGATGGAAATCGAGGGTGACTAATGGTCAGGGTTCAATCACGGTCTTTATCTGAGCAGAATGACAACTTCCAATCATTGAATGGTGACAGATGATGGTAGTGATAGTGGCAGCTTTCTCACGGCTAGGGTTTAGAAAATAGAAAAATTTTGATCTTAAAGCTCTGATCTTATGTGAAAATGAGAGAAATCTTTTTATTTCTATATGTAGGAAATGAAACAAACTACACATATATACAAACGAATCAAAAACAAAAATGAAATTTGCATGATTTCCTAATCTATAATTTCCATACTTTACACTTTCAATATCTCTAACACACTAGACATAGATAAGAGTATAAAATTTAAACAAAATCTTCCCTTCCCTTACATATAAAAATTGAGTCAAAAACACAAATATGCATGGCAAGAGCAGTAGCTTGAAAAAAGAGGAAGCAGATAGATAAAGAGACAACATTCTCTAACAAGTCCAATATTGCTAATCACCTGAACTCGATGAGAATGATAGAACAGGCGTTTGAAGAGAAGTGTGCGGCTGCATACAGTTTGAAAAGTACAAAATCAATATGAATGCACAAAAATGGAAATTTAGCATGTGCATAAATACAAAAGTATTTGCATGGTTATATTCTTCCCAGGAAAGGAAACATCCCCTTGAGAAAACAAAATAAGAAGGGGTAAAAGAGGGAAAGATCATGAATTAGCAATAGTGAGGAAATAAATCAAACAAACTTGGAATACATACTTTCTAGGGTCTGACCGTTCTGTAGTTAACTTCCTAGATTTTGCAGCATGTAACATGGCAGGGACTGCAGCATCATTCACAAATACTGATTTAACACATTCAGGGTCCACTGAAGATTGAGCCATGGCAATTGGAACACCAGGAACAGTAAAACTGGATGCAACTCGTTCAATGCAATCTGCTGCACTAAAACTAGATGCTTTTCCTTCATCCCTTCCATTTGATAGTTTTCTTTCACTTGAAGATAACTTGGACCTCTCACCTTTACAGTACAAACATCAAAACCATTACGTTAGTTTTCCTTTCCACCATGCATCAAACATGAAAAGAGAGGAAACCACTATGAATCAATCTTTATCCTGGTATTTGTTGCTAATGTTCAAAGCCTTAAAATGAACTCATATCCCACTGTCAACCCCCTCAAAGAAAAGCTTAGTAAAAGAAAAAAGGGACAAAGTTCCATGTTCTGATTCCAACTTCTCAAGGAACAGAGGCCCAAGAATTCAAAACATGGCATTGTTTAAGGGCACTGAGTCCCAACATAGTTCCATGGTTAAAAAAAAAGGGGGGGATTTGATTCTTAGTTGGATTTGAGCTCAAACTTAGCTATGCATTTGATATTAATTCCAAAAGACTTTAGAATTAATTATCTTGCAAGACGCACCATCAAACAACACAAACACACAATCTTCCTCGCATGCCAACATATTCTCATTAGAAAGAGATATTTTGGGGAAATTGAAGACTCTTTTTCACAATATTCCCAGGCTAGAATAAATAAATATCACAAAGGCTCAATTAAAGCCAAGCTTCACTATTTCCTACACTTCTTCAATGAAAAAGGAAGAAACAGATTGTGTACTTTAAGGCAGGACACTGAATCTACCTGGAATCCTAAAAGGGAATGTATCCAATTTTAAGGAGTGAAAAACAATCATTAAGATGCAGTTTCCCTAAGTTGCATTGATGAACAAAAGCCTTCATAATGAGTTTGTAGCAGCCAGGAGTGTCATGAGATGAATAATGTGTTGGTAATGGCAGTCATATTTGATAGCAGAAAAAATTCAATTGTTGGAATGAAGGGACAAAGAGAGATGTACGAACATGCAATACAAATTTAAACAAAAAAAAAAAAAAAAAATGGGTTCACAAAATTGAAGAACATACCAATAACATAAATGGTGCAAATCGAGGCCTAAATTTATTTTAAAGAAAAAAGGCTTTTCCTCTATCCTGACCTACCAACCAAATGGAGAGTAAAACAGAAACCAAAAAACTATGACAGAGGTAATTCAACACCTAATGAGTTGTAGGAGATGCAACCTTTGCTAACATTGTGCATTAATTCAAAAACAGTATGTTTAAAGAAAATGAATCTGTTAAGATAGCAGTACAAGATGTTGATAAAAAATCGTTACCATTGTCCTTTGCAGGAAATTCTCCGTGTGCATTATCATTAAGTAACTCTGGTGAGTCCAACTCCAAGAATTGTATGTTAGCTTGCTTTTTATGTTGTATAAGGTTCTTTCTCTTGCGCTTTCGTGACTTAGAGCTGTACACACAACCCACTTTGCCTTTTCAATTTTGAGTATTAATGCTGACCCAAAAACAGGGGGATATCGACTCAAAGTTGCAGAGGATTTAAAGATACAAAACTACCAGAAGAAAAATGTTTGCAGTCGTGGGTCTACTCCACCTGCTACAATCTGTAACAAGAACACATTGACGAAATAAGATCATATGGCTCACTACTGCTTAGTAATAGGAGAAATTGTTTCTGCCAAGTGAGAAGATTTAACATGCCTCATAACTAGACCTAAATTCTAATTCTATACATAATATTAATGGGCAGAAATAAAAATGTTTCTAGACACAATAAATTCAATTGTCACAGATCTTTCTGCACAGAAAAGCAAGATTGTGTTAAATCCACAATCTAATAGGCTCTGGGAAAGAAGTCTGTGAAACCAGTCATCAAGTATCTTTTTAATGATTTGCTCAGCATGTTAATTATGCACTAGACATTATAATCTCAAACAAGAAAAAAGTCCACAGCACTTCCCAAATGAAGAAAATGAATTCTGACCTCAGATGTCAGTGTATCGATTTTCACAGACACATTCACTGCTTGATAATCTTCAGTTACCTACAAAATAAATATTTCTTGACTGGTCGTTCCAGAAGAGCTCCATAAGTAGCAACTGACTCGATATTCTAAATTACCAACCCAGAACTCATAGTTGAATAAGTCGTGCGATGAGCACAAATGATACCGTAGACCCTGCAAAAAAAAAAACAACAACACAAAAGCGTCCTTGCTGGTGTCAAAGAAATTAATTAACTAAGCATTTCCCAGAAACCATTAAGCACTCATCTAAATCTACCAAGTAGCCAGGGGCGGCACCAGAGACTTTGAGGCCTTAGGCAAAATTTGAACTTTAGGCCTTTTCATATTATAGTTAAATTAAAATTATTAATCAATTATATATGTAATAATTTCATTCAAGGTTTTTATTTAAGTTTGTTAAGATGTAAAGTGTGTGATTTAATTTTATTTTCTGTTTTTTGATAAATAATCTAACAAACCAACAATAAATAAAAAAAATTAAAATCCTGTGCTAATCTAAATTTACCTTACATTTTAAAGTTCTTTTGGCATATTGATATTTTTTTTCTATGTAGTTTTCAGGCTTATCTCTTATTATATTCTTATTTATTAGCGACGAATCACATGCATGCATTAACTCAGGTAAAAGCTAAGATTACCACCAAATCTTGATCCAAAAAAATATATAAGACATGAATTGGGGAAAAAATTATAATTAGTTTACAAAATAAGAGGAAGAGAATATTATATTCATATATAAATTTTATTAGAATTATGATAATAAATTATCCTTATAATGAGTAATATAATTAAAAGATTTTATTTTGTCACAAAATTTATTTAAAAGATCCTATTAAATAAGTATATAAATGATTTTATTTCAAAAGAAAAGTTATTGTTAATAAATCTAAACTCTCAATTATATGTGAATAGATTATTATCTTCTATGAAATAAGAGGCACAATAGATAATTAAATGCTTAAAATTGGGGCAGGCAGAGGCTACACAATTGCCTCATTTGCATAGGCCTGGAGCTGGCCTTGCAAATAGCTACAAAATTAAGTACTCATCTATTATGAGGATCACTCACCAAGCAACATCAAATAATCAAGGCAAAAGAAACCATAAAACTAATATGTTTATTAAACTTGAAATTATGAATGGAAAGACAAAGATAAGCATTGTGTTACACGATATCCACCTTGAAGCTTGAACATTGCATCAAGCAAAATGGACAAGAGAAGTCATCAGTTACTGCACATTGACAAAAGAAAATATGATTACCTCCTCAGAATATTATTTGTCCTATCAGTTTCAACATGTATAATGTACATGCACTTATAAAAATTTGCACAAAGAGAGAGAGAGGCAGCTTCTATACCATTGTCATACATTATTGAGCATACATCAGGATTATATCCAAAACTAAAATAGATGAAAATTGATTAATAGTTACAACCAGAAGTTTCAAATAGTTTAGATTAGTATGAATAGGTATATTCATAAGTTTGCTGATAGGTGAAACTGTAAGCATCAAACTCGGTACTTTGGTGCTAACCGAGAATTTCATTTTATTCAGGTCAAAGCAATCTATTTCATATGGTAAAAAGTATGTCTTTGAGGATATAAAAAGGTCCCTCAATGCACCTTGCTACTTCTACAACAATGTTGCAAGCTGCTCAGATCTTTGACAGATAACAGGGAAAAGAAGAGGGAAGACAATGGTCTTTCCACTGATAACTTATAATTAACCATACTACCATGTAATATTCTTCTCATCCTATCTCTTATCCTAGCATTAACCACCTAACCACCTCATCCCCCAATATATCTCCTCCAAACTAAGATAATAACCATACTGTGAACTGTGGGAAATTAATTGTCTTTTCTAATTTTTAGGGATTACTTTCTTTATGAATAATGTTCCTATAATTAAACTTTATCTGTATAGGAAGTTTTTATTTGTCGTCTCCTATTCAAACTAGGATTCCTTTGTATATATATAGGGTTGTAA
>JAVXUL010000016.1:6903298-6913727 GCA_035590515.1 Trichilia minutiflora | reverse complement strand
ATGTATTTTGAGAAAATACATATGTTGATATATGTGTGATTGAAAATCTTCTATTTTGTATCATTTTATTTGAAAATAACTTTGAAAATAGGTATTAATTCCTTGCGATTCTAAAAGTGCATTCTAAGTGATAGATTGTATTTTTAGGATTCGCGACGATTGTCACGTGATCAACTAGGGTTGGACCGTGATAATTTTATTGGTATCAGAGCCAACTCTCCTCTAATACAATGATGATGGTTCAGGGATGAACTAGGCAGAAGTTGATGGGCCTGTAATATCTTGGTCCGATGAGGACGAGAAGTAGCATCGGGACTGAGGGAGCCTGAGCAAGGAGCAGCTTCTGGCAGGCTTCTAGGATGTCAGGCATGAACCCGAATCCCACATCGGAATGGGAGAAAAAGTTACTATGCTATATATGTAGAGTTGGAACTAAGTTGTCAACAAGGCCTTTTGGGATGGGTGGTGGTTTAACTCCAAGAACTACGTAGTTAAGCGTGCTTGGACAAGAGCAGTACCAAAATGGGTGACCTTTTGGGAAGTTCTCAGGATAATCCATTCCAAGAACAAAACCGTGAGACCCTAAGGGTTGGGCCAAAGCGGACAATATTGTTGATAGACTTGGACTAGGTGTTATAATTGGTATCAAAACCAACTCTCCTCCAGTACGATAGTGGTGGTTCGGGGATGAACCAGGCGAAAGCTGATGGACTTGTAACATCCCGATCCGATAAGGGCAGGAAGTGGCATTAAGGCAGAGGGAGCTTGAGTAAGGAGCGGCTTCTGGCAGGCTTCGAGGATGGCCTTTTGGGATAGGTGATGATTTAACTCCAAGAACTACCCAGTTAAGCGTGCTTGGATGAGAGCAGTACCAAGATGGGTGACCTCTTGGGAAGTTCTCAAGATAACCCATTACTAAAAATAAAACCGTGAAACCCTAAAAATTGAACCAAAACGAATAATATTATTGACAGACTTAAATCAAGTGTTACATAATACACAGCCTAATATCATTTAATTCAAATATGTTAATTAATGCAACATTGTTAAACTAGAGTACTTAGGTGTTGAAGTTTAAATGCCGAAACATTTTGACAATTTGAATAAGATTATATTTATTTATTTAATTTATAAATGTTTTTAACAAGTGTTATATTAAATATATGCAATTGTAATATTGATGATAAATGTAATTTATATTTAAATTCTTGATTTAGATTATATTATAAAATTAATGATATAATAATTGATTTTTTTAATATATAAGAGAGGGTTCCGTAAATAAATTTTTTTAGTTTTTTCATAAATATATTTTTTTTACTTATTATTATGTACAAAAAACGGAAACAGTCATTTATAACTTGAAATGATAAATAAATAACTAATAAAAATTTTATAAGAAAATATTAAGAAATTTATTTTGTGATTTTATGATTTGAAATTAATTCAATTCAAAATTTAAGTCACAATTAACAGTTTAAAAAATATCAATTCATAAATTAATATATAAATTTTTTAAATTAATCTAAATCATAAATTTTAGCTATTTAAATTAATTTGAATTGGATTGGATTGGTTTGAAAATACTCAATTCCATTCATGATTGTCTCCGTCATACACAAAATGCTTGTATTTAAGAAAAGAGAGAGATGCTTGTCTTATAAAACCATATATTAAGGAAGTCAAATGAAATTTATCATTGATAAATTTCTTGGAGAGCAAGAAGCTATGGTGTTAATTGTTAACAAATGAATAATTCAACTTGGAAGAAATTAGCACGATCAGATAACACATGGTTTGAAAGAAAGAATTCAATATCTATTAATATTTCAAACGCCATAGACAATATGTGTGCAAAGAAGAAATCGACGTGAGAAATTAACATTGAGATGATATTCAATGCATACCTTTACTTAACGCGAAAGAAAGAAAGATAGATAGAAATCTATGACTGTAGGTTAGTCATCACCAAATCATCGAAAACGTTTATAATACTGTAAAGTAATGAGCAAACAGGTTGCCTGTTAGATTCCAAATATTTAAACATCATATTCATGGATAGTTACGTATAGCACCACCATACCAGTTGCATGATGCATGCTTACAAAACCATTTTAGTTAGGTTTTGCTTTGCAGTCAGTTTCATTCCTAATTTACATGTAGTTAATGGTAGATAGCAAGCACTGGATAGTCAAAACGATTTGCAGCAAAGTTCAAGTATAAATAAAATATTATATTATAAATTACTGTTTCCTTAGTTAGAATCAGAAGCCAGTAAATATATATTTCAGGCAATGACTTTATTTTATTTATATTTGTATTGATACAGTGACAATTGACTCAGTGATTCTTAAAATATTGTTTTAAGTATATCTCTTCAATGAAATATATTGATTCCTTAACAATATGGGGTTGAAAGAACAGAATTTCTTGTCCATGAAAACATACGTTGTATGAATGGAAGAAGATATATGTAGACTAATTCTATTCTATAGTATTGAAATCCTATATGTATATAGTAATTCGTCGTGAAATTTTTTGTCGTTGAAAATGTAAAAGTTGGTTGAATTATATCAAATTCCCCTTAGACTAATTAATAGAAGTTTTACCAAACTCTATATAGAGATGAAGACTATTTCTCTTCAAAATGATATAATTAACATATGTTTCGTGGATGAATATGCATACAACAATTAGAAATTATTGAAGATATCTATATCTATATAATCAAAACACGAGTAGCTAGACTTTGATGGGTAAGGAGTTTATGTTCCACAAATCAATTAATTTGTATTTTGAAGTATTTGAATGTCGACTTTTAAGCAAACGCATGGGATAGGTGATAGATTAATCTATGCACTTTAATTCTAATGGATATTTCAAAGTCCTTGCCATCAGTTTCCTCAACGACGACAACGGAAACTTTCGTGCAATCTTTAACATACAAAGCTGAGTCTAAAAACCAGTTCATTTAACACAGCGTGAGACACGGTTAATTTATTTATATGTTATTGGACATTTTCAACTACTTTTTTCTTACACACACACACACAAAACAACAACAAAACAAAACAAAACACCCATCTCAAACTAAACTAAAATCTGAAGAGATACACATTAGCTACATATGCATTGTAATAATGTCTAAATATTGTGGGTAAGAGGCGTCGACTCGTTTATTTAGTTTGTAGTATTAATACAATACAGTCAGCTCATTTGATCATAATATACCAACGTTAAGATTTAATCTGTCTTCATCGTGGGTTGTTGGGAGAGCTATCCTTGTATCTTCCTCTCAAGTCAGCCATGTCCAATGTGGGTCACATGCTTATTTATTTATGCAACAAACAAATTGTTTGGCGTGGCGATCATTTTAGTTATCAACTTTATATAAAATGAAGAGACAACAAATTGACAATTTTTGCGTGTCTGCTGTTGATTTGTTTCATTTACAAAACGAACGCGCCTTTTTCCTTCAAACTTTTTACAAAATTATACCAAAAGGTCGGTGCGTGGTCTCATTATGTATCAATCAATCGTCTTTGGATCACTTTTTCCTTTTTTCCAAACAGTCGGATCATATCATTTACTATTTAATAATTTAAATTTTATCTTAAATAATATAACAAATGAGTTGACATTTATCTATTATATAATTGATATGTGCCCCACGCTATCGAATTAATTAATTAGTATTAACTAGGACATGCTTGCATTATTTTTTGTTTACCACTCGTCTGAGATGAGAAACTACATACCCTTTTCAATTGCCGTGTCTCAACATAAGATTTCCATGTTAACTAATACATACACCATTATTGTAAATTAATTAAAGTATGACAATTAATGTGTGTGAATGTATCATTTGAAATGAAAACTTTTGGTAACAATTTAAAATTTTAATATTACTCTTTTCATAATTAATTATATCTAATAAAGTAAATAATTACATGGTTTACTCCATGGTCAACTTATTCTAGGTGTGATGTATGTGTATAGTGGGTTTGCACTTGAATTGGATGGAAGACAATGACTGATTATAAAGACTGAACACATAGCAAGTGAGTGAGAAATGCATTGCATGCGCATTACTTGCCTTTGCGTTATTGGTTTTGGGTCTTTTACTGTGTGGGAATCCATTTTCCATTAATTGAGATTCCTATCAACGAAAATGACTCTGGGATGTATTATAATCGGAAAAGCGGATAAGTTTCAAATATGCAACCTTTCGGTTTTCTTTCTTAAAGGATTTGCCAAACTATTGGAAAATTCTTCCTTCCTTTGATGTACATAGGTTGTGGTACCGACCATAGAGATAAGATCAGATTTTATGAAATAACGTTATAGCCTCGTTTTTCTTAAGACTTATTTAATAATTTAAACTTTTTAATTTTAGTAATAATTTAATTTGATATCGAAGCTAAACTCTGAACATTTAGGTTATTTGCTTATTATAATATTTCGCGTAAGAATGCTAAATTCTTTTTTATCAACAATACTTCGAAATTCAAAATACTACAACTCTAATTAGCACAACAAAGAATCCAAAAGAAGTTGTTTTACATGTGTGTAGGTATTATCGCTATTAATAATTAATACCATCTACTCTTTTTCCTAATAAATTGAATTATAAATCAACATCACTTCACTTATATATGATAAATATTCCATAGTGCAAGCCACGTTATATCAACTATTAATATAATGAAAAGTTTGAAAAAGAGAAGAAAAATCAATGAATTATAATAATTATAGACGCATTATTAGTATTCTCCATGTGGAGGATGAAAAAAAAAAGAAATTATAAGCATTAAACATGCCTCTACATGTGCAAATCAATATCATTCGAGTACTTGATTATTTTAAAAATTTTCTCTTTATAAAACCAAAAAGGAGTATTGATTTGATTGTTGCTTTAACCCCATAAAGTAACAGATAATGCGAACATGTTTTTTTAATGTGTCGTATATTTTTCATTAAAAAAAGCCGCAATATAGGACATCTTGAGAGTGGAATTTTGTTTATTTATTTATTTTTTTTAATTTATATTCCGTGAAATTTAGATAAGATAAGAACATTGTTGAAAATTAATTAATTAAAGCTTCTATTAATCTATTGGTTAATTAATGTAAATGAATGTCATTTTTCACGTTGATGTTAATTATTCCTTTTTGTTTCACAATCTTTTTTTTTTTTAATTTTTGTAAATCTTTGTGGTTCACTTTATCCAGGCAAAGTGGTAAAAGTTATGATCAATATTTCCTTAAGTCAAGCAAGTGGAAGGCAAATCCTTACCTTTTTTTATAGAATAATAATTAGCGCTTCAACGCTGCGGCTGCTATAATGGGAATTTAATTATCATTTGTGTTTTTAAAATTATCGCACCAATTATTTAATTTAATATAAAATATTGAAATAAAAAATTTTATACCATGTTTTTAATACGAATTAATGTAATGAAGTTATAATATTATCATATATTTCATATAATTTAATTTTTATTCTCGTTAAAATATAGATTATGAGACAATCATACAATATTATTGCAATAATTTATGCAAAAAAAAATTATCACTAATATTAACATAAAAGGCATATACACTCTTAAAATTTTTTTAAATATATATTTTAATTCTATAATTTTTAAAAACATTTATAAAAATATTAATTTATTAGTTTGACTCGTGAATTTGTACAAAAATAAAAATAATATGATATATTTAAAAAAGAATTATCATATTACTATAATTATAAAAAATATTATTCAAAATAATGATTTTTTTAATAAATTAGAGTTTATATGTTTACATTTAAATAAACTTTAGGATTGTGAATGTACTTTTTTCCTAATATGATCATAATATAAGATCAAGAGGTTAGATTAGTTGATATGAAAGTTTTGCATGTATTTAATGTATAAGATTCAATGCTTGAATCCTCTATATGTGGTCTAATGATAAGAATTTGTAAGTAAAAGGTTGTCTTTACGCATATTTTGAATTCAAACCTTCGTGATTTTTTTTTTATAAAAATATTTATAAAGTTAAACAGTAAATTTTATTTAAATTATCTTTTTTACGTAATAGTTATTTAATACTTGTTTAGAATTAGGTAAATTAAATTTTTTTACTTATATAAAAAATCCAATGCGTGATAATTTTTTATATTATTAAATTTAATGACGTGATGCATTATCAACCGTAAATTATAAGTACACTTGATGAGCTTAAATTTTCTTTTACTAGATAATATAAAAAAAAAATTATATAAATTTTGAATCAAAATCCTATTTTATTTTAGGTTAAAATTTTAAATTTAAAAGCTTTTTTATTCATAAACTATATATCCATTATCTATTTGATAATAAATTATAACAAATATGAACTCTTTATATAAATTAACATAACAATTAGTGTGATGTAATTATATTATTATCACATAAAAATTTATGTAATACAGCTAACATTAAATTTAATTAAAAAATTAGTGTTAAGAGTATACTTTTTTTTATACAAATTATTGAATACAAACTAATATAGTATAATAATATTTGTAGTGATATCATAAATATAATTTATTTTATTATTTGCATTAATTTCTTATTTTTGTTAACTAATATTATTATATATCATCACATTAGCTTATGTAAAAGAATAAAAAAATTACATATTTAATACTATTTGTGGATTAGATATCCATATAATTTGTTTTTAAATTATAGTTTTAAAAATATTTTTATAAATTTTGTTATTTACCGATATATAACATCATCTAATTATGTACAAGGATGTAACGTAACAAGTTATTAATTTTTAAATATTTATAACAAGAAATTAAATAAAAATACTACTTTTAAAAAAGTACCAATAGGCTGTCATGTGGCCCATGTCTAGTCCGAAGCTGTTGTTACCCTAACTCCGAGGTGAAACCTATGGACAAAGCCTGAATAGGCAATTATTTGTCACATATAAATTTACAATCAAGTCCCTAACCATGAACCAGGAATTATTTGCCTTGATCAACAGTATCGTTTCTTGAAAGCAACCAAATATCAACGTTAAGAGTTATTTTCATCTCATAACGAAAGTCATCAAAAATCAAATTTAAGATATGTTTTGATCTTATATTACAAGTTATTAAAAATTAATTATAAAATTAATTTTTATCTTAAAATTAAAAGCTATTAAAAATCAATCTTTTAAATTATTATCCAATAAATTTAATTCAATTTACGAATTATAGGTTATAAAATTTTTATTCATAAATTAATTTATAAATTTTTTAAATTAATTTAACTAATATAAATTAATGAATTAAATTAATTTAAATTAGATTTATCCTTAATTTTTATCTTAAAATTAAAAATCACCAACAATGAACACTGAAAATCATTTCCTAAATATGTTAATACTAGAGACAGAAGTGGAAGGCTACAAAAGACATAAATACAAGATAATTCTTAATGGTACTAATAATCATGTAAGTTTTTAGGATCCACATGTTAATAATTCTTAAAATTAGGTGATAAATACCTAATAATTTTTTTTTTTTTGTAACTCAGATGTTCGGACCAACTTATATGCATCTCGACTAATCCTGGGGAGGGCTAGCACAGCATCCCACCGCCGCGACCTCCTTCTTGAATTACAACGCACCCCAAAAATCGAACCCCAGACCGTGCGTCTAATCACACAGTCCAGAACTCATCCCTACCAACGAGACTAACCACAGATAGATAAATACACAATAATTTCTAAAAGATATGTGCTAACTTAAAAATAATTACCCATTAAAATTAAAAATGATTATCCATTAAGATTATACAAATCTCAAAATAATTAATTTTTAATCATTCTTTCTTGCAATCCTAAGTAGTGGCCTCTTGAGAAATAGATATACATCCACACATGTTTAAGACATTATAAAAAATAAGAATTTTCAGATAAAAAAATACGAATATGAAATCTTATCAAAACTCTATTATTTTGCTATCTTAATTGTTCTCTCAACAAAAACCCACAATCTAATTGAGGATTTTTGTCAAATTGTTAGTGTTGCTTTCATCTCCTTATTATGATTGTAGATTTGAAGAATCATCGAAGTTTTATTGTATAGTGTTTGGAGTTTCTGTTCAAAATTTCTGACATAAATAAATATTCTGTAAATATTTTATTAAAAAAATTGAGAATTTATAGATTTTAGTCTGAATTATTGAGGATATTACCATTGATTTCATGACCGAATTAAAGAAAAATCATTTTTAATGTAAAACAGCATGACGAAATTATGTTTACTAAATTTCAGAGCACATACATCATATTTGATGTAATATGTATACATTCGAAGGTTACACGATCGTTGCAAATTCAACGTCAGAATGTCGTCGTCAGAGAAAATGTGGACAGTACTAATACCATTTTAATTAGAGCATTGAAATGTCATTGTAATACTAGTAATCGAAAGAATGAAACACTATAGAATATAGATTTGACTCGAATTCGTTTCTATTGTTTTTTTACGTATTTCAAATACAAAACTTACTCCAAATTCAAAATCTTTGTTTTCTTTTTGTCGGCGGAATTTCAACGTTTTACCAGATCCACTATTGGGTACGTATATTTACGAAATCCTGCAACTCCGATGCAAACAGCCGAACGAGTACTTTGACACGAAAACAGAAAAAAAAAAAAGGTAACGCAGAGCATGAAGAGGAAAGCCATAACATTGGAAAGTTGATACGCTACAAAATTTTGGTTTAAACTTTAGACTAAACCAATTTAAAATATCTTCTTCGGAGGATAATCTAATAGGAAAACCGACAACAAAGTTGGAAAGTTAGGTGCGGAAATGGACAATATATTCAAAATATTTTGGAGATTTAAAACATAGATTATTAAATTTTAGAATTGGACAAATTATTAAAGCTAATTATATAAATTCAATCGCATTAATTAATACCATTAAATTATATTATTATAAATTATAAATTTTATATTTTGAATTGTTATTTACAATAAAAAAACAATCAATTATCCATTAATTTCTTTTGGGTTGGGTATTCCCTTAGAATTGTGTTAATTTATTATTATTATTTTTATTATGTCGGATTTTTGAATGCTAATTAGCTTGGTAATTAAAATACGAGACATTCACACTTCTGATCCGTACAACGTACCCCGTAATTGCTCAGTTCTTGTAGAAAGTCAAACATTAAATGCTAAGATCATGTCAAATGTCCATCAGTCCGTTGGGTTCACACAAAAAATAGCAGCGTCGTAATTCCATTATAAACTATTATTAGGAAGAACATAAAGGGGCATTTCAGTCTATTCAACTTTGAAAAGCGTTTTTTTTTTTAAATATTTTAAAGTAATAAGGCAGCGTTTGCTGCATTTCGCGGTGCCCGCAGACTTTTCTTTCAAGTGAATACACACAAACACAAACAACACGGTGAGTGGTTGACAAGAATTGTCAAACTACTTTATTTTACAAATCATACCCCTCATACGAGCTTATTTTTAATATTGTTCTTTATATACCATACGGTTCTCTCTGTAATTTTAAAAGATCTCGATGGCATTTAGTTATACATCTATCTATATATAGGTGCTTCAATTGATTCAAGCTCACTTGATTTCAGCTGGCTTCAGGCTCCCGTTGTACAAATATCTCATTAACTAATCTAATCTCCAGCTGTTATCACTCTCTCTCCCTCCCTCTGTTTTGTTTCCCATGCAGGCTCTACAAATTAGCTCCACAATCCCGGCACATAACATTCACCTTTTACAGGCTAAACGTGCCAGTTTCAAACGCCAACCATCTCGATTAAACCCAATAACAAAGCCAACTTGTATCGCATCAACTCAGTCTCTGCAGGAAACCAATTTTTCGAACGAGCTGACTCGGTTACAGATATCCAATCTTGAAAAAATTCTCCAAAAACAACCGACACAACCCAGCGAACTTGACACGCAACCAATTCTCAAGAATTCCAATAAAGGATCAACAGAAAACAAGGGTAAAGGTCATGTAGAAGGCCTGAACTTGGCAAGAATTTGGCCTGAAATGAAGGCAGCCGAAGAGATGTCCCCGAGACACTTGAAAAGGCTTCAACGCTTGTTATCAAAAACAGCCGAATATTCTCCAAGGAACAATCTTAGCTCCCGTTGGCTTGAATATCATGGTAGTAAAGATTGGGCGGGATTACTTGACCCGCTTGATGAGAATCTCAGGCGAGAGGTGGTGAGATACGGAGAGTTTGTGCAAGCGGCTTATCATTCTTTTCATTCTAATCCCGCCATGTCGATAGAAGAAGCTCCGTCATCAAGATACGTGGCGCTGTCTGATAGGTCTTATAAAGTGACGAAATCTCTTTATGCCACATCATCGGTTGGACTGCCTAAATGGGTGGATGATGTTGCACCGGATC
>JAVXUL010000016.1:6891986-6903198 GCA_035590515.1 Trichilia minutiflora | reverse complement strand
TTATATAATCATAAAAATTTATAAATTTATTTTAATTTTAAAATTCAACTTCATAAATTGTTACTTTATTTTAATTTTAAAAAATTAAATAAAAATAATTTAAATTATGAAACGATTGTAATATTTTATATTATCAAAATTTTAATTTATAATTTTATATTCATAAATATTTTTTTTAAAATATGTAATATCCCTGTCTTTGAGGGAGGGGAGGGGCGCCAGGACAAAGGTCTGAGCAAGAAGCGACTCTTGGTGAGCTTCAAGATGGCTGTGAGGGTAAGAGGAGTCCCACATCAAAATGGAAGAGGAAATTACTGGGTTATATATATAGGATTGGAATCAAGCTATTAACAAGACATTTTGGGATGGGTGGTGGTTTATTTTAAAGAACCAAGCAGTTAAGCATGCTTAGACGAGAGCAGTACTAAGATGGGTGACCTCTTGAGAAGTCCTCAAAATAACTCATTATCAAGAACAAAATTGTGAGTCCTCAAGGGTTGGTCTAAAGTGGGCAATATTATTGGTAAACTTGGACTAGGTGTTTCAATATTGTATCAGAGCCAACTCTCCAGGATGAGTCGATGGAAGAATGATTGTGAGCTCGAGGATGAGTCGATGGAAACTGGTGGGCCTGTAACATCCAGGTCTTTGAGAACGAAAAGTGACGCCGGGGTAAAGGCCTGAGTAAGTAGCGACTCCTGACAGGCTTCAGGATGGCTATGAGACAGCAGAAGTCGCACGTCAGAATGAGAGAAAAAGTTACTAGGCTATATATGTATAGTTAGAACCAAGTTATCAACAAGGTCTTTGGGTATAGGTGGTGGTTTATTTTTAAAAACTACGCAGTTAAGCGTGCTTGGGTGAAAGCAGTACCAAGATGAGTGACCTCTTGAGAAGTACTTGGGATAACCTATTACCAAGAACAAAATCGTAAGATCCTAAGGATTGGTCTAAAACGGATAATATTATTAATAAAGTTGGACCAAGTGTTACAAAATATCAAATATAAATATAAAATTATAAATTAAAATTTTAATTTAATAATACTTTTGTAACATCCCAATTTGATAAGGACGAAAAGTGGTGTCGGGCCCAAGGAAGCCTGAGTAAGAAACGACTTCTGGCAAGCTTCTAGGATGGCAGGGGGCATGAATGAACTGAATCCCATATCGAAATGGGAGAGAAAGTTACTAGGCTATATATGTGGAGTTAGAACCAAGTTGTCAATAAAGTCTTTTGGGATCAGTGATGGTTTAACTCTAAGAACTACACAGTTCAGCGTACTTGGACGAGAGTAGTATCAAGATGGGTGACCTCTTGAGAAGTCCTCATGATAACCCATTCCAAGAACAAAAACGTGAACCCCCAAGGGTTGGGCCAAAGCAGACAATATTATTGATAGATTTGAACCAGGTGTTACAATTGGTAACAGAGCCAACTCTCCTCCAGTATGATGGTGGTGGTTCGGGGACGAACCAGGCAGAAGCTGGTGGTCTTGTAACATCCCGATCCGATGAGGGCAGGAAGTGAAGACGAGGTCGAGAGAGCTTGAGCAAGGAGCAGCTTCTGACAGGCTTCTAAGATGGCAGGGGGCAGAAATGAACTGAATCTCACATCGGAATGGGAGAGAAAGTTACTGTACTATATATGTGGAGTTGAAACCAAGTTGTCAATAAGGTCTTTTGGGATAGGTGGTGGTTTAACTCCAAGAACTATACAGTTAAGCGTGTTCGGGCGAGAGTAGTACCAAGATGGATGACCTCTTGGGAAGTCCTCGTGATAATCCATTCCAAGAACAAAACCGTGAGGCCCCAAGGATTGGGCCAAAATGGACAATATTGTTGACAGACTTAAACTAGGTATTACAACTTTACACTATAATAATTTATAATTTAATTTTTACAAATAAAATTCAAAATTTTTATTTTATATTCATAAAAATATATGATTTTATTTTTATTTTTGTTTTATAATTTATAATTATTTATTTTTAAAAATTAAATAAAAATAATGTAAATACTTTATTTAAATTATTGAAATGCTATAATATTTTATACTATAAAAGGTTTAATTTATACCTTTATATTTATAAATATTAAAAAATGTTAAATATAAATATAAAATTATAAATAAATTTTTCTTATTTTATAATATTTTATACTAAAATAAAATTTAATTTAATTTTAATTTTTTTTATTTTTATTCATAAAAATTTACTATAAACAATGCCAAATATTGATGTAAGAAATTGATATCTTCTTCAATCTCGTGCACCAGCTTTTTCATAAGCTTCACCTCACTGTGTTCTCTAACTACAAAACACAAAGAAGTCTCAAGGGTAAAGACGATTTTTCGACGAAAATCCTTCAATACTTAAGTTAGTGAGGGTTTTACTTAATGGTGAGAGAAAGTGAAAGAGCACGAAAGAGAGCTTGGAGACAAAAAAATTTTTAAAAAGTGAGAGAATATTCGTATTTATGAAAAAATAAATTCTATTTTTTATCTCGAAATTCTATTACTTTTTAATCATTAACATTTTTAAATTGACATGTGTTCCACTCTCATTAACATTATCTAAAAATTTGTAATATGAATCGTGGAACGTTAGTATCGTGGAGATAATACTTGATCACGTGTACAATCGAATATTTATTATTGATAATGGGGTTGGAATAACTGATATTGAACAACTTTAGGTCTCGACGATAGATTAAAAATCTTATACAAACTTGTCAAGAGTATAATCAATTTTTAAAGAGACGTAAAAAATCTCTGATAATAATAATAAATCTTAAACTATATGACTTTTGTGAATAATTCAAAATATTTTTAAATATTTACGTTCTCAAATACTAATACAACTTAAAAGAACTTATATTTAAATATTATTGAAAAGGATTTTGAAATATTTCAATATCATAAACTCAGAAAAATTAATATCATTAAACGATGGATCATAATTTTTAAATTCGACTCTAATAAATTATCTAAATATATTACATCTTACTCTCGAGTCTCTCGAGTCTCTCGAGTCTGCCATTCCCAATGTGGATCAAATGCTCATTGATTTATGTACAGTCAACTTAGTAGGCGTGGCGATCATTTTCATTATTAACTTTATATAAACCGACCATTTTTGCGTGTCTGCCGTTGATTTGTTTCATTTATAAGACAAACGAGTCTTTTTCCTTTAAAACCTTCTACAAAATTATAACAGATGGTCGGTATGTGGTCTCATTATGCATCAATCAAGCATCTTTGGATCGCATATTTTTCAAATCATTTGATCACATCATTTACTATTTGGTAATTTCGTATCTGTCCTACTGGCTACTCCATCGAATTAATTACTATTAGTTACGCCATGCATTATTTTTAGGTTACTACTCGGCAGAAACTATATAACCTTCTCAATCAAAGTAATACTTCCATGTACACGATTATTCTAAATTAATTAAAGTATACAATTACTGTATGCGAAAATATCATATGAAATGAGAACTTTTAGTATAAAATTTTAAAATTTCTTAATTAATTATCTGATAAAATAAATAATTTCATGGTTTACTCCACGGTCAACTTACTTTCCATGTGATGTATGGTGCATTGATGGCGGCGGAAAATACATTGCATGCGCATTGCTTGCCTTTGCGTTGTTGTTTTTGGGTCTTTTAGTGTGTGGGGGGCCAATTTTCCATTAATTGAGGTTCCTATCAAAGAAGATGACTGGGATAATTTCAAATATGCAAACTGTCAGTTTCTATCTTCGAGTGGTTGCCCAACTATTGGAATTCCTCCTTCCTTTGATGTTCATACTACATAGGTTGTGGTACCAAACATGGAGACTTTGAGTTATAATGGGGAAGCCACGTTATAGCGATTATTACTATAATGAAAAGTTTGAAACAGAACAAAAAGAGCAATGAATTATCATAGACGCGTTATTATTAATCTCCATGTCGAGAACCCAAAAAAAATATAAGCATTAAACACGCCTCTACTTCATTAATCTATTGGTTAATTAATGTAAATGAATGTCATTTTTCAAGTTGATGTTAATTAATCTTTTTTTGTTTCAGTCTTTTCCTTCTCGTCTAGTAAGTAAATCTTTGTGGTTCACTTTATTTAGACAAAAGTAACAAAAAGTTACGATGGAGTATTTATTCAAGTGGATAGAATAATAATTAATGCTTTACTGCTGCTGCTGCTGCTCTAATGGGAATTTAATTGATTAATTATTGAAGTAGACTAGACTGACTAATCTACTATGGAATAATTAAAGTTTAATTAATTAATTAATTAATTAAGAGTCATTGAACATAGTTATATAGTGCATAGCGCATATTTATATAGTGCTTCAACATTAATTACGGCTGTTAGACATATAAGTTTTTCTAGTGACGGAGGAGCTAACATTTTAATGATAAGGGTTTAGACAAACACTGCTGATTCTATGGCGCAATTTATGGTAATTGGTACATAGAACAAAGAGGTGTTAGACGGAGTGAGTTCATACGTAACCACCCCCTAGTGTTCTTAAAATTATCACACTAATTATTTAATTTAATAAAAAAAATTATGCACATTTTTTTTAATACAAATTAATAGAATTCAGTTGTATTATGTTATATAATATATTTTTAAATAATACGGTTTATTATTATATTTGATACCATTTAGGTGATCTCTGTATACGCGCCTAGTGATTAAGGGTAGGATCATATAATCTACGATTATGGATTCTATAGGATTGGGTATTTATCCCAATGTGTAGTTGAACGCCGTAATAATGATTGAGTATGGGAGGTTACAGATTATATATATATATATATATATATATATATATATATATATTAATTTCATGTTAATTATTTTATCAAACACTAATAATATGGTACAATTAATTTTTAAATATTTATATTGAGAAATTAAATAAAAAAATAAATATTAATTAGAAATTTTGGAAAACTGAGTATTTGATTGTAGATTTTAGTCAGAATTATTGACGATATAACCATTGATTTCATGACCGAATTTAAGGAAAAGTCATTTTCTTTAATGTAAAACAGCGTGTTGCAATTATATTTACTAAAATTTAGAAGCACATACATCACATATGATGTGTATAAGAAGGACAATCAACCCTTGAACACCATTTAAAAAAAAAAAATTGTTTAATCTCAAAATCATAGACATGTCATTGATATATTTGGCTATCGAAGAGATAAATACAATAGAATATAGATTTGACTCGAATTCATTGTTTTTGTCTTTTACGTACTTTCAAATACAAAACTTATTCCAAATTCAAATACTTTTTCTTTTTGTTGGCGGAATTTCAACCTTTTTACCCGATCTACTCTTGGGTACCGTATGCATGGTTAGGAAATCCTGCAACTACGATGCAACTATATATGCAAGCAACCTAACTAGTCCTTTTGACACCGAAGAAGGGTAACGTAGGGAATGAAGAGGAAAGCCATAACATTGGATGATTGGAAAGTTGATACGACTGCAAATTTGTGGTTGAAACTTTAGACTAAACCAATTTCAAATATATTCGGAGAAAAATCAAATACGAAAACGAATAACAAAATTGGGAATTTATGTGTTGAAATGGTAAATATACTTTAAATATTTTGGAGAATAAAACTAGGTAATTCAATTTTAAGAATCAAATCGGTTAGAGTTATATTATAAGAATATTTTTACTTATTATTCCTTAAAATTGTGCTTTATTTTTTTTATTATTATTATATTATGAAACTATTTTGAATGCGAATTAGTTTGGTAATTAAAATATACAGCATTCACATTTCTGACCCGTACACTGGATCCCGTAATGGTTCAATTCTTGTTGAAAGTCAAACATTTAACGCCATGATCATGTCAAATGTCCATCAATCCGTTGGGTTCAGCCCAGGAAATGGCAGAGTCGTAATTTTATACTATACTATTATTATGGAAACATAAAGGGGGTCTTCAACTTTTAAAAGTGTATTATTATAAAAGAGAAAAATAAAAACTTCAAATGTACCAAGGCAGCGGTTCCCGGAGGTCGCAGACTTTTCTTTCAAGTGAATACACACAAACACGGACAGGAACACGCTGATTTGTAGTTGACCGGAATTGTCAACTTGTTTATTTTACAAACCATACCCCTCATGTCATGTGAGCTTATTTTGTATTATTATTTATATTCCATATGGTTCACTACGTAATTTTAAAAGATCACAATGGCAATTTGCTATACATCCATCTATATATAGGTACCTTGATCGATTCAAGCTCACTTGATATCAGCTAATTTGAGATTCCCATTGCACAGTATCTCATTGACTAATCTAATTCCAAACTCTCATCACTCTCTCTCTCTCTCCCCCCAGCCCCCTGTTTTGTTTCTGACATGCAGGCTCTACAGATTAGCTCCACAATTCCGGCACATAACGTTCACCTCTTTCGGGCTAAACGTGCCAGTTTCAAATGCCGACCATCTCCATTAAACCAAATAACAAAACCAAGTTGTGTTGCATCAACTCAGTCTCCGCAGAAAACAAATTCTTCGAACGAGTTAACTCGGTTACAGATATCTAACCTTGAAAAACTCCTCCAAAAACAACCGAGACAACTTGTCACGGAACCAGTAATCAAGAATACTAATAATGGATCAACGGAAAACAAGGGTAAATTTCTTTTGGAAGGCCTGAACTTGGCTAGAATTTGGCCTGAAATGAATGCAGCCGAAGAGATGTCTCCGCGACACTTGAAAAGGCTTCAACGCTTGTTATCAAAAACAGCTGAATATTCTCCAAGGAACAATTTTAACTCCCGTTGGCTTGAATATCATGGTGGTAAAGATTGGGCAGGATTACTTGACCCACTTGATGAAAATCTAAGGAGAGAATTGGTGAGATACGGAGAGTTGGTGCAAGCGGCTTATCTTTCTTTTCATTCGAATCCCGCTACGTCAACAGAGGAAGTTCCTTCGTCAAGATACGTAGCCCTATCTGATAGGTCTTATAAAGTGACGAAATCTCTTTACGCCACTTCATCGGTCGGACTGCCGAAGTGGGTGGATGATGTGGCACCTGATCTCGGATGGATGACTCAGCGGTCTAGTTGGATAGGCTACGTGGCTGTCTGTGACGACAAGAAAGAGATCCAACGGATGGGAAGGAGGGACATCGTCATCGCGTTACGTGGAACCTCCACATGTCTAGAATGGGCCGAGAATTTAAGGGCCCAATTGGTTCACATGCCTGGTTCCGATGACTCCGTCCAAGATAAAGAATCCCGCGTGGAGTGTGGATTCTTGAGTTTGTACAAGACACGTGGAGCTCACGTACCTAGCCTAGCTGAGTCCGTGGTGGAAGAAGTCCGAAGGCTCATGGACTTGTACAAAGGCGAAACCCTTAGCATTACAGTAACAGGCCACAGCCTTGGTGCCGCCTTGGCTTTGTTAGTAGCCGATGAATTAAGTACGTGCGCACAAAACATACCCCCCATTGCAGTATTTTCTTTCGGCGGACCTCGTGTTGGTAACCAAGGGTTTGCCAATCGTATCAGTGCCAGTAACCTCAAGGTTTTGCGTATTGTGAACAATCAAGATGTGATCACCAGAGTCCCAGGCATCTTTATCGGCGAAGGAGCTGAGCAAAATGTCACAAGTTCAAATATTAAAAAGGTTCTACAAAAGAACAATGAGTGGTCATATTCTCATGTTGGAATTGAGCTACGTGTTGATACCAAGATGTCTCCGTATTTAAAGCCGAATGCGGACATTGCATGTTGCCATGACTTGGAAGCTTACCTTCATTTGGTGGATGGATTCATGGCATCAAACTGTCCATTTAGACCCAATGCTAAGAGAAGTCTAGTGAAGTTACTGGATGAACAGAGATCGAATGTGAAAAAGTTGTATACAAGTAAGGCAAAGGCCTTGTCTAATTTGAATCTTGAAAGAGAGGGGATAATTTCCTCCTCTGTAGGTTGCCTGCCTAGTCCATCTTAAAAGGTATTATTTTTTGTTAACTTTAGATGAATGGCATAGATTAAACAAACCCGCCAACAACCACCACCAAAAAAAAAAAAAAATGAAATTGTTGAATACAAATGACACATGCTTTATGCAAAAATGAATGAGGTGTATGCGTTGAATTTTATGATAAATAGCACTTGTTTATTTGTTGGGAACAAATGCCCCAAATCTCAAACGTAATAGATCGTTCCACAAATAGTATATTGTCTTTTACTGCGCATCGCATTTTGATGGGATGTATATGACAACCATGGACGTAAAAATTGTGTCAAGCTGCTCTACAGTACATAGATTAGAAGAATATCGACAAAGATAAGGTAATATATTAGACAAAGATTATATCTTATTTACACAGTTGACCTGAAATTTATATGATAATTAATAAATTACGCATCAATAACTGTCATGCACAAGATATGTATCAATTATATTATTTTGTAATTAACTCATAATTTATTTGCTTGCGAGAATTCAGTTGGGTTGTTCAGAGTAATTTAAGCCAACTATCTTTTTTATACTCACTTGTAAAAAGTTAAAATATATATATATATATAGTGAAGTTCATTCTATCCCATTATTTAAAGAAAAAGAAAGAAAAGGGAAAAGAGTAACCGGCAAGATATACAGTATATTTTTCAATATTTTTTATAATTTTTAATTTTTTCCTGTATTTCTCAACTTATAGGTTCTATTTTTTTTAGAAATGAAATAAAAATATATATAGCAAATAAATTAAAAATTATAGTGAAAAGGTAAAAAAAAATTGAATGATAATATATATTTTTATAGATCATAGCATGACTGTGAGTAGCACTTATTAAACAGGTATCATAATATTTATGTGATCAATTATAATATTAATTCAATATATCTAACATTTAAAAAAAAATTAGGTAAAATAATCTTAATAAAATCATTTAATAAAGTATTTTATGTGTTATAATTTTTTTTTCTCTTGTAAACAAGTATGTAGGCAGAATTTATTAGACAAGCATATGATTAATCTAGTATCATCACACATTTTACTTAAGATTTTCGCAAATTAGGGATTACATAACAACTATTTACTACTTAACAGTCATTTATTAATGCAATACCCATTAAGATACAACCCTTATCATTTATGTCTCAATTTTGTATGCTAATTTTGAAAATATAACTTTATTATTGTCAAATGCTTGCAGTTGATAACTAATTACCACTACAATTTTGTCAAATTGTGTAGTCTAAAAGCTACAATTCAAGAGACCAAGTATATGGTCAGAAACACGGTGCAACAAAGTTTTCTAACCACTACTTTTTCTTCCATTGATCTGTTTGATTTTATCTTGTGTATCCTCCAATTTCCCAGGTTGTCTACGTCATTTAGCAGACTTCCAATTTTATTCTTTCTAGTTCATACAATCCAATCCAGCAATCTGGTACCCTACCATTTTCCTGCACCGACAAATACCAAGCCTCAGATATATAAAACAAAATAATAAAAAGTGTAGAGTGCCGAAAGTTTTTGGGTAAGAATTGCCACCTTAGTTGAAAGTCTAAAGTTGATTTTCCGTATCTATGTCAATTACGTTGGCTGTGATGTTAGTCTTTTAATTTTCATCCTCGGCTACAACGATTCGTTTCAATATACACCAGTTTTTATTACTTGGAAGCGGTCTCCTCTTCTTATAATTAAATATCTGTCTTTATGTATGTGTCAATGTCATCCTGCATCTTGGTCGCAACAGATTTGTTGCATTTTAAATCCGAACTCGTCAAAGCCCACGTCATGAGACTTCAGTAAGACCTTTATGTATCTATATATCATGGCTTTTAGTTGACAAAAACTCAGTTAGGAACATATGAACCTTCTTGGCTGTTGTAACATTAGCTATTCTGATGAAGCATATATATATGTCAAAGAATGGAATGAAACTTGCATACAACTAGGATTGGAGAATATTTGTACATTTGACCAACAAAACTATCCATCTATGCTTTAAATCAGCAATTCAAGGTTTGACCCAAGTATATTTTCTTTCATTCCCATCAAAATCAAATGGACTTTTGACAATTATTGGCGGTTTTCTAATTTAAGGAACTACGAGGGTGTTTCCAAGATAGTCTTTCAAAGAATAAGTTTATTTGTCTTTTTCAACCAAATAAAATTAGCATTTCTTTTATACTAAAAAATGTCTTAAGAAAAATTAACCAATTCTTAAGGTATATAAATTAATATTTTATAATAATAATATTATTATTTGTCTTTTTATGACACCTCATAATTTATTTTTTCATAATTATATTAATTTTTTTATTTTTATAAAATAATAATAATATATCATATTAATTTATATATAAGAATTTGTACAAAATATTTATATTATTATTATCATTCTAATACTTACATTTATTTTTTTAATACAATAAATTTAAATACATTATTTGGGTAATTTACGAAGAGTCCAGCCTATTATCTCAAGGTACTGATCCTTTTAAAGATCCATAATACGGTAACGTTCCGAGACTTTCCTCCTCAATATTAAAGCAAGGTCTCTTATCTGTTATCGTCCGATGCCATGTATTCAAGGAAGCGTTTCGGATTACTCTTAGTAAAAATGTGTTCATGGTTAATTGATAGTACTATTGTCCAAGATCTCCTTTTGAAGATCTACACAGTTAATTATTATATAAGTTTTCATCCGAGGCCTATGACGTCTCGGAACACATCCCCAATAACCAATCCTCCAAAAATTAGTAATCCGACACAATCAATACTCCAGAATATTCTCTGATACACATGGGATATATACGGACCTCCTGACATCCACGTCCCGTAATTCCCGCAACAAACTTTTGAAAAAAAGTTAATAAAAAAGTGACACGTATATACGGTTAGACAAGCTAATGATTAAAAGTTGACAGATTCCAAAAAAAAACAGAGGTTCGTTTTGCATTCACAGATAGAGGTGGCAATCGTGCTGTGCCGTGCCGGCACGGCACGCGAAATGGAAGCCCGGACGGGCCTTCGGGCCGTGCCGGACTCAGGCACGCACAGTAACCGTGCCGGGCCAAGCACGGCCCGTAAAATTATGGAACGGCCCGGCACGGCCCGTTAATGCTGTTACTGTGTGTGCCGGGTCGTGTCGCGTCATTCGGGCCGTTCGCGGGCCAATCCGTGCCGGCCGGTTT
>JAVXUL010000016.1:6877946-6891118 GCA_035590515.1 Trichilia minutiflora | reverse complement strand
AAGTGTTACATATTTATTTGAAATAAATTTTTGTAAAGGTCTTATAGGCTCACAGAGTGTGTTCTGGTGATTAGATACATCATAGGGAGTCTGTGACGATTATCACATGTGAGACCCACGGGTTGAGACGTGACACTCTTCATTTGAACGAACCAACGCTTCGACTGAACGAAGCCTCATTCTATCGAATGACTCCCCCTATTCGTTCAAATGAATAAAATGCCACAAATTTTTCAGGAAGTCATCAAATTATCGGTCGAATGAATCACCCATTCAATTGATCGAACCCATCCAAAATAAAAAATTTAACTTGAGTCCTCCCTGATTTGAAAAATATCATTGGGATCTCACTTAAAATAAAATTAACTTTTAATTTCGTTGAGGTCCCTGCGTTTACGATCTCAAAACTCTATCTTAACAAATTCAAACCCCCAAAATAAATATGAAACCGTGTTGACGTGTTAACGGTGTATGAGATGGAGGTAAATGCATGTACAGTAAAAAGATAAAATTATTGTTATACCCAAAACACAGGGCTCATAATATTTAACATATTATATTCTTATAAATAGATTTATTCGACATAAAAAATTGTTAATGATAATCATAAATATAATAGTTATTATTTAACTTTGTAATATATTTGTTTATTTTATAAATTATGGACGAACAATTTTTTCATCAAGTTGATGATTAAATAGCTTTTGGTTCAAGATTTTCTACTGACGGCGTTAAATATTAATGTAAAAAATTGATTCATTCTTCAATCTTGTGTATCAAAATCTTCGTTTATTTTACTTACAGTTGTCCTTATCTATAAATATAGAGAATACTCAAAAGTAAAACTGTTTTTTCGATGAAACCCTCTGATGCCGATGATGGAATGAAATCTCTTGTCTATTATTCCAGGACCTGTCATCTTTTAATAATTTATTTTTTAATTGTTAACACGTGCTTTACTCTTATTAACTCTCTATAAAAGTTTATTACGCGAATCATGAAACGTTACTGTCGTGAGGATAACTCTCAGTTATGCGTATAGATAAATATTCATAACAGATGGTAGGGTTAGAATAACTACTACTGGGTAGTCCCTGAGTCTCGTTACTAAATTAAGATTTCGTATAGACTTATGAAGAAAATAATCAATACTTGAGAAGCCATAAAGGTCTCGAACTATAACCATAATCATATATCTTGGATACATGAGTTTCATAAATAATCCGAGATATTTTTTCAATATTTGTGATCTCGAATATTATCATACACCAAGAGAATTTTTGTTCATATACTATAATATAAGGTCTTAGAATCTTATTACGTGATGGACTTGAAAAAACTAATACAAATCAAGTGTTAAACTTGAACTTTTAATTTGAACTCTAATAAATTATCCAAATAATAATATTTGATTTATTGAATTTGATATTAATAAGATGTATACTATTCTAAACTTGTAGGTTTTGTTTAATTATTTAATTTTTTATTACTAAAAATAAATAGCAAAATTAAATTAAAAATAAACTAATAGCTAAATAATTAATAATATTTAGAATATCAAAATAAATATTAAAATAAAATTAAAATTATTATATACCAACATTACATTATTTCCTTAAAAATATTATATTATTGAAAAAGAAAAAGAAGGAAAGTTGTGGCAGCGAATAGAAATGTCGTCGCATCATCCGGCTCCCCAAAAAAATCAAAATCGCTAAAATGAACCCACCCGTATCCTCACACTCGTAGGGTTTTTAAGATTAGGTTTCGCCTCTTTCTCGCTTTCTCTGCCGCATTGTGTAGGGTTTTCTCCCAACAGTCACTTACAGCTTTTCTGTGCTTCCAAACCCATCATCCCTTACCTCGAAACACAAACAAATCTTAGATCGATTGTCTATTTCATGGCTTTAAATAAAAACCAATAAGGGTCTTCTGGTCTGAAAGCTGAAGTTTTGTCTCAGTAGTTTCCTGAGTTATCGATACAAAATGGCTTCCATGAACCCGTTTGATCTACTGGGTGACAATGATTACGAAGACCCAAGTCAACTAGTGGTTGCTCAACCGCAGAAGCCTGCTGAGAAGCCCAAGAAAACTTCGACTCAAGCTCAGCTACCCAGCAAACCGGCGGCTAAGCTCCCCACCAAGCCTGCACCTCCGGCTCAGGCCGGTTTGTATTTTTTTTTGTTTTGGTTTCTTTTATTCTTTTTTGTTCATGTTTATATTACTATAATCGGAGAATCATCTCTTTGTTCTGTGAACTTTCGTGCTATTTTCTTTCACCGCGCGTATATTAATAAGTCAGATGCAAAGCCTGTTTTATGAATTGTATCCTGGGATTTGTAGGTTGCAGTGATTGCTATCTCTTCTATTTGAGGGTGATTTTTTTTTTTCATTGGCGTTGTTGTAATAAATAACAATATCATTTTTGCGTATGCTATTTTAATTTGTTTGATTATCATTTCACAATAACGAAACAATGATCTTCCATATCTAACATACTAAAAACAATAACATTTGGCGAGATGGGCAAGTCCAGTCAAACAAAAGTCAATTTTCATTCGGTTGCTTTGAAAGGTTCATATTTAAAAAATCAATTTTCTATTGATTGCTAGCAGAGTTTCTTGTTTATCTTTAAACAAATAAGTAATGTAAACATTGAGTAAAGATTGAGCTAATTACTTTTAAAAATTGATATTTGTTGAGTTCACTATTTTTTTAATGTTTCATGACAGTTGTCTCAAATTATGTGCAGTTAAATCCATTGTTCTAACTTGCTACATCTATCTGTTTTCTAGTTTTCTTCAATTACATGATCTGCATGTTAATTGGAGCCTATGTTAACTTTAAATTTCTTGACTGATGGGAGACAATTGTGTGAATGGAAAGTGAAGTTTTTTGTTTTATTGGCTTTGTATTTCAAATTTTGGCTTTGCACTGTCTAATATATCTTTTAATGTGGCGGTCTTCCTTAAACAGTGAGGGAGACCAGGAATGAAGCTGGACGTGGAGGCCGTGGTGGTGGGCGTGGCTATGGGCGTGGAGGTGGCCGTGGCTATGACCGCGATTCTAGCAATATTAACACACTTGGGGGTAACAATGGACTTTCTGGAGTCGAGGGAGAAGCAGGGAAACCCTCTGAAAGGCGTGGCTACGGTTCACCTCGTGGTTCTCTCCGTGGGGGTCGTCGCGGTGGCTTTAGCAATGGAGAATCTCAAGATGGAGAACGTCCACGCAGGGTCTTTGAGCGCCGTAGTGGAACCGGGCGTGGGTTAGTATTAATTTAATATAAGATTTTCATTTTCAGCTGGCTGATCTATTATTAATGATGCCTTTTCCATATTAAAATTATTGGTTTTATATGTTTTATCAGGAATGAGTTTAAGCGTGATGGGGCTGGTCGTGGTAATTGGGGAACTCCAACTGATGAAATCTCTGTGTGAGTATTTTCCCTCTGCAAGCAGTCTGGAGTAATAATTCTTTTAACGCCGTAGATTTTTTATTCGTGTTTGTTTATATGATCCCCTTGTAAATGTAAGGGAGACTGAAGAACCTGTTACTGAAAATGAGAACACAACAAGTGCTGAGAAACCTTCTGGAGATGAATCTGCTGCAGATGCTACCAAGGATAATCCTGTGAATGAGCCAGAAGAGAAGGAGCCTGAGGATAAGGTACATAATGTATATGAATGGTAGCTGCTTCTGCAATTATTTCTTAAAAGTTCTTAATTATTCTGGTAATTGGAGATGTCTCCATGAAATTCTGTTTGAAAATCCCTTGAATTAAGTAAGTTAATTTTAATATTTTCTGAATATTCTGAGCTTCCATTGTTTTCATGACATTCTGGATTTGCTTAAGTTGGATTAACTTGAACTGGGTCGACGCTTATATTTGCAACGTGAAGTAGTAGTACATAGGCAGCAATCCTAATGATATGGAAATTATGCAATTTGTATGTGTCAATTTGGGATACATGGTGACAGTAAAACTGAATAGTGGTGCCATTAAATCATCATCTATGACTGATTTGAAGCTGGTAACGAACAGAGTTATACATCATTTGTAGCCATAATGTGGAGTAGTTTGCAAAAAAATTTTCATTTAGTACTTTTTTTCTTTCTTTTTTTTTTTGTACTTCATAATGCTGTCCTAAATTTTCTACTATTTGTGTAGGAGATGACTTTGGAGGAGTATGAAAAGTTGCTCGAAGAGAAGAGGAAAGCTTTGCTTGCTTTGAAGACCGAGGAAAGGAAGGTTGATGCTCACAAAGAGTTCCAGTCCATGCAACCTCTTTCAAATAAGAAGAGCAATGATGACATCTTTATCAAACTCGTAAGAACCATGAGCATTCCCTGATTATATTATTTTGCTTGACAAAGTTTTGCTGGTGTATCATGCTATTCTTTTCTGGTTGGATAGGGTTCTGAAAAGGACAAACGCAAGGATGCTGCTGATAAGGAAGAGAAAGCCAAAAAGGTTTGTTTCATTCTTAGATAAAATAGTTGAAAAGAATTTATTTTTCTTATGTTTCAATTAAATTAATTTCACATTTAATATCAATAACTATTTTCTTCTCTGTTACTTCTGCCCTTTGTAATATCTTCTGGAAGGAAAAATTATTGTGTCCATTTTTGTTTTAATGAAGTAGATGACTGCTTATTCCTTCTTTTCTTTTTTCTCTCTAAAGCTTGAACATGTCTACTTGCTGTATTGCTGAATTTTGATAATTCTTGAGATGCAATAAGTTCATAAGTCTGCTAGAGATGCCTTGGTCCTAGGAAGGTTCTGTCCTGTGGCACATAGTGTTTACTGTACTTTTGAGTATGTTTTGGATTGGGCTTTCAAATCCACAGCTAGCGATAAATCACTAGTTGTCAAGTATTAGTGGATGGGTAGCTGATAAATATTAGTTTCCTAGCAAAAGCAGATATTTACCATTTTACTTATAAAGTGAAGCAGAATCAATGCAGTTATGCCTCCCTTCATTAGTATTAGTTACATTCGTTTCTCCACAATTATGTTTTATAATTTTAAACTTTTGGTGTTTGGGCAAATGAATTGTTTTCAATTTTGAGAAGCTTTGTACAAATGATATTTGAGTTCTTGGATTATGTACACTAATCATTTTGATTGTTGAGGATATCTACCACGTAACTTGACTATCTTTCTTTGTAAATGTTTAATTTGTTGGTTCTTTGATTATGTCAGTCTGTAAGCATAACTGAGTTCTTGAAGCCTGCTGAAGGAGAGAGGTACTATAACCCTGGTGGCCGTAGCCGTGGCCGTGGTCGTGGTTCAAGAGGTGGATTTGGAGGTAACATGTTCGACAATGTAGCTGCACCTTCAATTGAAGATCCTGGGCAGTTCCCTACTTTGGGTGGCAAGTGAAAAAATATATTATGATTTCTTCAGCAGACTGGATTTTTCATTCGTGGGAAATCCTTGTGATCCATTTAAGAGTAGAGTCAAAAGGGATATTTAACAGGAATTTCATAAATTTCCTGAAAAAAAAAAAAACCATCGTTAATGTTAAGATTTTTTTTTTTTGAGTGTAAATTTTAGATAACTACCCATGTTTTTTTTTTCTTTTGAAAGTCTTTTGATGTGCATGAGTTAACTTTTTTTTCTTTTTAATCTTTTTTTTCCCCTTGTTTTGACATTCGGCACATGGTCATTATTATTATTGTTAGTCTTGAACCTGAACGTATCAGTTTTGGTTTTGTACGAGATTATCAGCAGTCCTTATTGAATTTGAAATTTACGCATTTCATAACAGGAGTTTTTATTTATTTTATTGTTTACTTCTAATTAATGCGCTAATTGTAATTAATTTGGACATTTGTGTTGGCTTTTTTAATTTGTAACCGCGAGTTCTGCTTGATTTTGGTATGAAAAAATGCTTAATTGTGAAATTGATTTAAAAATTTTGTGGATTGAGTCATGAGTTAATATTTTAAAAATTTTAAAATATTATATTTACATTTTCATAAAAATGAGAAGTATTCATAAAATATGGAATTTTTTTTTTAAAAAACGATCTGTGGGATATGTAGTTTCTATTTTCTATCTTTTCTTACACATGAAACATAGTTCACATGCTATTACTTTACGTCATTGAACATTTAAGATTGTATACATAACAGTAAAGCTATGAAATATCGATATTTAAATAATAACAAAGATGGATTATAAAGATTTTTTTTTTTATGCGTTAAAAAATTTTAATTTATTAAATTAAAAATAGATTTTTTAACTTATTGAATTAAAAATAGATACCAATCAAATTAATCTATCATTATATTCGGAGAAGTAATTTAAATAAAATTTATCACTTATTTTTTGAATTATAAATTATAAAGGTATATATACTCTTTCTCTAACCTTTTTATTTTCATTAGCAACCTCTTTTTAGTAATATTCCTGTAAAATTCTACTCTTGAACATGCTTAGACAATGTACGACAATGATGTAGCATTTTAGCCTAACGCTTTGAGTTTGAGTAGCATTTTACTGGGATGTAGTAAATTGTCATCATCGCAGTTGTGTATGTAATTTCATCAGCTAGTTTGTAAGTCTCCGTTGTGTGATGATACAACTGCACTGACTCTACTGATTAGTATGTATTGTAAGTGCGGGGATCTGGAAGATGCTAGGAAGTTATTTCTTGAGATTCAGCGTAAAGATGTTGTGACTTAGAATGCAATGATTTCTGGTTATGCACAACATGGAGCAAGTGAAAAATCTCTACGTTTGTTTGATGGGATGAAGGATAGGGGAATGGAGCCAGGGTGGATCACTTTTGTTATCGTGTTGCTGGCTTGCAACCATGCAGGACTGGTCGATCTTGGAGTCCAATATTTCGATTCAATGGAAAATATTATGGTATAGAAGCTAAGTTGGATCGCTTTACATGTATTGTTGACCTTCTTGGTCGAGCTTGGAAACTAGTTAAAGCTGTAGTTTTGATTAAGAAAATGCCTCTGTAGACTTGACTAAGAAAATGCCTTTTAAACCACATCCAGCCATTTTTGGAATCCTGTTGGATGCTTCTAGGATCCACAAATGATTGGATCTGGCTGATTTTGTGGCCACAAGCTTGCTTGATCTTAATCCAGTAAACACAGCCAATTACGTTTGACTTGCTAATGTTTATGCTGCAATAAAAAATGGGACCATGTTGCTAAGATTAGACAATTAATGAAAGAAAATAAGGTGGTAAAGACACCCGGACGTAGTTGGATAGGGGTGGAAAATGCTGTTCATGAGTTTTGATCTTTGATAGGTTGCACCCAGACTTGGTTTCTATTCATGAAAAATTGAAAAAGTTAGAAAAAAAATGAAGTTGTCAGGCTATGCACAAGACCTTGAATTCGCATTACATAATGCCAAATGAAATGGAAAACTTTTGCTGTTTCACAGTGAGAAGCTAGCAATTGCTTTTGGCCTTATTAAAGTGCCATTAGGGACTCCCATTCGAGTGTTCATAAACTTGAGAGTATATGGGAATTGCCACCATGCAACAATACATATTAGCAATAGAAAGAAGAGAAATTATAGTGAGAGATGCTGCAAGATTTCACCATTTTAAGGATGGAGTTAGCTCCTGTCATGATTACTGGTAGCAATAAAATGTTTCCTTTTGAAAGTTCTTACTTGATTGGAAGTGCCGGGAAGGTAAACTTAGTCTGTGTCAGAAATTCCTAAAACATTGAACTATGATGGTGTAGAATCTCTTTCAGTTGGATCACCACAGGTGAGCTTGCAGCTTGCCACTTCAGGTCGCTAGGATTAAGAAATATTTTGCAACCTGTGGAAACATTTTAATCAAATTGGAATCTACAACAGTCGACAAGTTAGAGCAGGCTAAACTTTTCTGCCAAGGCTGCTACTACCTACTGGTATTCTGAGCTTGCTGATCTTCATCTAGTTATGAACATTGGACAGAAAGAACTGTCTTCCCGAGCGTAAAAGTTCAAAAATGAATTTGGGGACCATGGATTGCGTGTTGGCAGAACTCGTGAATTGGGAATAGTATGTGGTTCGCAAGTTAAACTCAAGCAAATTAGACTCATCAAGAATGAACTTCAACTAGTAAAACTGAATGGTGGAAAAGAAAACGTGAGAACTGAATTTTAAATTTACTAGGCATGGTGTTGAGAAGCATAGGGAAAGGAAAAACATGTCGTTCCAATGACTTCGATGGATGACTGAAATTAGACCAGTTATGCACTCGGTGCATATTTGTAGCGTTCGTGGAGTTATGGAAATTTCAAAGAATCACATTTTAGCAACGGAACAGGTAAACCTAGGGTGAGAAATAGTACAAATATGGGAATTGGCCTTTTAGCTGTTAATTTCAATTCTGTTTGATGTTAAAAGCTACGGTAAATTGGTGGAATATCTACGTCAAACCAGGCTGAATACAACTGTAACCCTAAACATTTTTCACGACCTTCGTTACAGTGGTGGATTCGTAAAGAAACGATGGTTACCTCTTCTTCCTGGCTTTGAAAATGTTTCCACCCTTCTTGCTTGCGTACATAACCGCTGGCACGTAATAGATGAATAAAACCCAACAAGTCGGGTTTTGTTTTTTTTTAAATTGAAATTTGAAAGTAACCCAACAATGGTGTATGGTTATATCTGCTAGCTTCAAGTTACATTGTTATTGTGGTATTGTATTTTATTTTGAAAGTAAAGGTCAAAAATGTGTATAACAACGTTAATTTTTTTTAATAAGATCCACATAATTATTGTTTAAATTATAACACTATAATTTTAAACCAATTTTTTATTATTATGACATAAAAATTAAAAATATTATATATTTATTTAAAGAGAGAATGATAAACACTTGTTATAATTTCTTTAAATAATAATTATCTTATGTTTCATGATAAAAATTATGAGGATTGAGTATTGTGATAAAGTTGATATTCTTAATTTTTTTTTGTAGTATAATAATTGTTATACCTTAATTTTTATAAAAGCAAATATATTTAATTATTATATTTTTATGAAAATTAGAGATATAATAGTTATTATATTATAGAAAAAGACAAAAAAATTAAAAAAACTTTTTAATAATTATTATAATTTTTTATAATGCTTATACATTTTTAGATTAATATTTGATATTTGACCTTTTTTTCAACGCCTTAAGCAAAAATTAATAATACTAAACTTGTCCAACAGAAAAAGCACCATACTCTCTTCACGAAGTTTGGATGGAAAAGCTTAGCATATAACAGGGTTAGTGGCCAAAACCATCATCGAAAGCTGAGATAGTGTTACACATAAAAATAAATAAAAATAAAAAATACTAAATAAAAATATTTTTAGAAAAAGAGAAATTGAAAGAAAACAACCACCGGATTCCTTAGCTACATTCCAGGCAAACAATAAAAAGAATAGGAGAGACAGTAAGACAGATAGTGCTATTCACCAATATTCCTAATTTGTACAAATGTTAATTTTTAAATCAAATACATTGAAAAAAATGAAATTTTTAACAGTATTGGACAACTGATAAGAAAAAGCAAATCATTAAAATGACCTTCATATCGAAGAGGACTAGTTTTACAATATTGAAAATTATATATAAAAAAACATAGATAAACATAGGTCCACTAATGCCAATTCCGTTTTAAGTGGAGCAGCAACTGGCTTTCTGGTTGACAGGCTGTCCTCGGATCTGCACTGTTGGAGGCCTAGCATTGTTCATGGCCGGTTGACTTGCCATCCTGCAGATAAGAGCAAAAGTTTAAAAAAAAAAACTTTTATTTAGGTTTCAAAAAAGTGACCAGAAATGCGTACATTAACCTTACTTCTTATAGCAAAAAGGGAGTATACTGGATATAATAAGCAATGCTTCAAACTTGAATAATATATTTTATATTTCTTTAAAAAGAATCTAAGCATTAGATCATTCAGAGCAGGACCTATTCTTGATTGAGGCAGCCATGGCCATGAAAGCTTGTTCGACATTGGTAGCATTTTTAGCACTTGTTTCCATGAAAGGAATCCCAATTTCATCAGCAAATGCCTTAACAAAGAAAACATGAAAGTTTACCGTTAAGAAGTAAAGAAATATAATTTTCAACAAACATGCAAATAAACCAGACCACTAGTATATACCTTGGCTGCCTCATAGGATACAACTTTGTTTGCTGTGAGGTCACACTTGTTCCCAACTAAAAGCTTGTTCACATTTTCACTTGCATATCTGTCAATTTCATTCAACCACTGCTTAACATTGTTGAAACTCTCTTGGTCTGTGACATCATAAACAACCTGAAGAAAACAACAGCAAGAGGCAGACGTTTACAGAAAGCAAACCGAGCGATGGATAAACACTTAGGAAAATGCATAGAACTTACAATGATACCATGAGCTCCACGATAGTAACTGCTTGTGATTGTCCTGAAACGCTCTTGGCCAGCAGTGTCCCACTGTGTGTCCAGGAAAAGGCATAACCCATTCAATCAGAAAGTTTTGGTTAAAAAAATCATCAGAAAGTTACAAAAGCCAAAACCATTTTATACAATCAATACGAAGTTTCTTCACATATCAAAACAAAGGAAAACTATGACAACATACACGACGGTATATTCTTCCAAAGGAACAATCGCAGCTTATTTACAAATAAAAAGACTAAGCCATGCTTTTAGAAGAAGGAATTCAAATGCAATTTTAAATAAACGAATGAAACTTAAGGAGAATAGCAATGGCCATTCCACAATAGCTTCAAACCACCAGCAGACTATGTGAGTTGTACCATCTTTGGATATAAATCATTATCTCTCAGTTTTATATCTATCCTACTTTGATACAGAATTTTACAGTTTTGAAATTTCAATTTGATTGTCATGGAAGCTGAACCAGAAGCGGTGGCATTTATTATATTCCCACAAATTCAGCATATATGAAAAGGTAACTTACAATTTGGAGCTTAATGGTTTTCCCATCCTGTTCCACAGTACGGATTTTCTGCATAACAGAATACAATAGGAAATTGTTTCCATGATAACTTTAAATAGAAAAGGGCAAAAGTGCACATTTTCTGCATAATAAATGAAGACCAAGAAAAAGGAACTAATTACTTACAAAGTCAACTCCAATGGTGCTAATGTAGCTGTCCAGATATGAATCATCCTATATATAGAACAAAGGAATAAAAAATTACTATTCTTTGAGGTGTGGCAACTCAAATTGAAAGCCATGGTAATTGTTTTTAACTAATAGTGGATATTCAATCATCAACATCATGCAGTACTTGCTTCAAAAGCTGATATTCAAACTTTAAAAATCTCAAATTTTACACCTAAACATCAAAATCCTCTACTGGAAATTCACTTCCATTTATGGGGAAATTTGCCTCATATTGGTTTTCATTGTTTTCTTTTTAGAGAAATCCAAAAGACATTGTGTTTGCAAAAAACCACAAGCTCCGCAATCTTTAAAAACACACACATATGTAAGAGAAAGCAATAATAATCACAAAAGTACACATCCAATATTACATTTCCGTAACTTCAACTTAATCATAGGAGTGAAAATAGAAAGACATGAGAACTTACAGCAAACCTCAGAAGTAGACATGATTTGCCAACACCAGAATCTCCGATAAGCAAAAGCTTAAACAAATAATCACTGCAAATAACATAGAAAGTAAATTATCCACATAAGTTCCTTCACAAAGAAGGATATTAAACTGAAACAAACACGTACTTGTACAAAAATTAAAACAACGTCCCACATCTGTAAACAAATTAAAACAACGTGACACATAACCCCAACTTAACTTAAGAATATACGCCCATAATTCAATTTCGAACAGAAAACAGCAGCCCGAGCTAAGTCAATAAATCAAACATCCCAGATTTCTATTCAAATCTTGGCTGAATTACAAATCTTACGAAACCAATTAAAAATAATCCCTATACAAGCTATTTAAAATCATATTATCGCTGACGCCCGATCAATCACCAAAATAAAACAACAAAGCTAACCGGCCAACGGATCCGAGACTAAATCAGCAAGATGTAAAATAAGAATCGAGTAAATACCACAAAATTTCATCAATTATAAAAAAGAAACTACGAATTCGAAACGACAAAAGAGAATAATAATTCAAAAAATGACACAAAAGAATCCACGAATTTATTACAGATCCAATCAAATTAAATCTAATATAGTAGTACGTAACATTCGTATGGAGGAAAAACTCTTACTATTCGTTATTCATGTTTATTTGGCCCGTTGGATCGATTGAATCACGAGAACCAGGACAAGAAGATAAATGGAATTTGAATTGCCGGCGAGAAATTGACCGTAGTTTCGTATGTTCGCCGGAAAGAGAGGAAACGGATTTATGAGTGGAGGAGAAGCAAAGGAAATTTAGAAATGGTACATGTTAAAAAGGATGCGAAAATGTGGGATTTTAAATTTATTTTCGTTTTAATATTTATTATAATACGATGAAGGGAATTTTGTTTTGTGGGACAACGTGGCATCGGGAAGCAGATGATGCCATGTGTCGTGCTTTTATGTTAGTTGAATGACGAATTTGGGCATTACTTCCCCTGTATCCTCCAACCAATTTCTTCTTCTGTTACTTTCATAAATTAAATAACCGCATTAAATGCGTATCTCCATGTATTTACAAATATATATTTACAAAACTTGTAGAATACAGTAAAAAAAATTTTATATACAGTAAAAAATTATTAATTTCTGCCATTAAATGTAATTATTTAATGTGTTTAGAAATTATTTAGCATTATAATATAAAGATTAATTAATTTTTTTTATTATTTCATATTCTTATAAAGAATATATTCTTAAATTTCAATACAAAATTAATACAAAATAGCCATTCAATATATCCTTATTTATTAAATTATATTTTTTAGAATAATAAGCAAAATTATTATAATTAAAATTTCATTATTATCATTTTAATACCTAAAAAATTAGATTAAAGAGATACTAAAATTATATAACTAAGATTAATAATTAGTATATAAATTCATATATGCAATTTGATGTAACAATCCTATATTAATATCATAACATATATAGTATATTTTTACCTAAATAATAATAATAATAATAATAATAATTATTATTATTATTATTATTATTATTATTATTATTATTATTATTATTATTA
>JAVXUL010000016.1:6864268-6877846 GCA_035590515.1 Trichilia minutiflora | reverse complement strand
TAACTTTGATTTAAAGATGAACAAATTTTAGTTTACATTATTATATTTTTATTTCTTTAATTTATAAGAAATAAATTAATATATTGATAAATTTTATAAAAATAAGTTTATAAAAATATAAACTATACAACATTTTATGATAAAAAAATAAAAATTTAAATTGGCATTTTTTAATTGTGATGATGACGATTGTAATGCGGCTAACATCGTTGATCTCCAACTTTCGGCGTACCATCTAACTCTGTTATTACTAACAACAAAGGAGCAACGAAATTAGTAAACATATGACCCAAAAGCACGACGTTGCCGTAATGTCATTATTTAACGGTGGCATGTTACATTGAATTGTATCTATAATTTTGTATATATCGAATGCCTGATCTGCATTCTAAAAGCGAAGTTACACTATAAGAAGCTACTGTTAGATAGTGTTGATATAATGATAGCGTATTTTTTGTAAGATGGTTTCATTTAGTATTTGATCCGAGAAATAGTATAATAAAATAAAATGTAAAAAATAAAATCTAATAGTATTATTTATGTCGATTAGCGACATAAAATCTAATAAAATGTAAAAAATAAATTTGCAAATATACGTATATAATATAATATAATATAATATAATATAATTATTAAATAAATATTGATTTTAATAACAATTATCATAGTAGTATTGATTTCGGCTACCCTCAAACTTCTTAACACCTTTTACATATTCATCTCATAACATCTCATATACCACTCAAACTCCATAACACTTCTCATAGATTCATCTCGGCTTGTGCAGACAAAATTTTAAGGGATATATTATATTTAGTTTTCTAATAATCAAAAGAGGAAAGATCTCAGTGTCTTGATAAGTCAACTATTAAAAAACAGTTCATAATAACGAGACATCAAGTGATAATTTAATAAGTTCAAAAGTTTCCTCATCCTTCTCTCCTAGAGAACAATAATTATCCTAACTTAGTATTATTGTGTTGGGATACATTCATTTGAACAAACAATGTCCAAGTAGAGAGAGTGTTCAAATTGTAGGCATTTTTATAGTGAGCTTTGCAGAGTTTTTACTATTTATTATCATTATAGTCAGGTAAGACATAGGAAGAAACATTACCCTAGTTTAGATATACCCAAAGTAACTAATCAACTAACATAAAGTTCGAATCCTCGAATGTATAATAGCTAATGACTATACTACTTTTCAAGCTAATGTAGATAAGATTACTGGTGAGATGATGACCTTTGAATTACCAGCAAGTGTTTTATTTGCACCTGAGTTATATTAGTCATTTATAATATAGTGATTTGGCTTGTTTGTTATAACCGGATGTATAAGTATTTTGAGCACTTATGTAGTATAGTGATGTCAGCTTTAAGTTGCAATAATATAAATAGATTACATTCTCATTGGTTGAGGATTAGCTATGCAACATGAATTAGAAATGGATGGAATTCAACCGACCAAAGAATTTATATTCAAATCCATGGATATAATTATTAATGGACATATTATAGGCTATAATGGTACAGATGTGATTGATTTAAGTTATACATTTTATTTATGCTATGTTTTGAAATAAATAAAGGCCTTGTAGGTCAATTATAAATTGATATGAGAATTGTTTGATGTTTTTGTTTTTATAACACTCATCCTATGATTTTAGAATGTTAAAGAATTTCTCAATTGATCTTTGATTTTATGATAAATATGGCATGTATGGATTGTATGCGAAGTCGATGATGGTATATTAAAGTATGTGTGATTGTTTTGAGATTATTATTGTAACACCTGGTCCAAGTCTGTTAATAATATTATCCGCTTTGACCCAACCCTTGGGACCTCACGATTTTATTCTTGGTAATGGGTTTTCGAGAACTTTCTAAAAGGTCATCTATCTTGGTATTGCTCTCATTCAAGTATACTTAACTGCATAATTCTTCGAGTTAAACCACTACCCATCCCAAAAGGCCTTGTTGACAACTTGGTTCAACTCTCTATATATAGCCCAATAACTTTCTCTCTTATTTCGATGTGGGATTCGACTCATCCCTGCCATCCTAGAAGCCTATCAGAAGTCGCTCCTTACTCAGACTCCCTCGACCCCGATACCATTTCCCGCCCTCATCGGACTGGGATGTTATAGGCCTACCAGCTTTCGTCTGATTCGTCCCCGAATCACAACCATCGTATTGGAGGAGAGTTGGCTCTGATACCAATTGTAACATCTGGTCCAAGTTTGTCAATAATATTGTCCGCTTTGGCCTAACCCTTAGGCCTCACGATTTTGTTCTTGATAATGGGTTTTTAAAAATTTTTCAAGAGGTCACCTATCTTTGTATTGCTCTCATTCAAGCACGCTTAACTGTGTAATTCTTAGAGTTAAACCACCACCCATCCCAAAAGGCCTTATTGACAACTTGGTTTCAACTTTACATATATAGCCCAGTAACTTTCTCTCCCATTCTGATGTGAGATTCGGTTCATCCTTGCCATCATAAAAGCCTTTTAGAAATCACTCCTTGTTTAGGCTTCCTCGATCCCAACGCCATTTCTCGCCCTCATCAAACTAGGATGTTACAATTATCGTGTTAAGCATATAACAGTATGACCGTAGAGTTAACCTTGGTGAGCAAGAAAACGATTAAATCTACCGTATCTTGCATCAAAGATAAGTATTATTGAGATAGATGTCGTAGCGTTTACATGCATCACACTTTGTATAATGTGTTTTACGATTTTAAGAAGGGTTTTACCTGATCAAATGTATCTTTGCGAGGTGTATTGATATTGTTTGTGCAAAAGAAAGGTGATAAGTTATGATTATGTGTTGATTTTAGACAGTTCATTAAGGTAACTATTAAGAACAAATATCTGTTATCGAGGATTAATAATTTATTTGATTAATTACAGGACAAAAGAGTTTTCTTCAAAATTAATTAGAGATCGGGCTGTCATCAGTTGAGGATTAGAGAGAAGGATATCCATAAGACAACATTTAGGACTTAATATGAACGTTATGAGTTCTTGGTGTGGTATTTGGGTTAACCAATGCACTTATAACCTTTATGAATTTGATGAATTGGGTTTTCACTTTTATTTAGACAAGTTTATCATTGCATTTATTGATAACATACTTATGTATTTAAGAAGTAAGAAAGAACACGCTCAACATCTCAAACTAGAGCTTTAGATTCTGAAAGATAGGCAATTGTATAAGAAATTCTCTAAAAGCAAGTTTTGACTTAGAAAAGTAATTTTTTTGGGATTGTTATATCAGGTAACGAGATATTTGTGGATTTAAGAAAGACTGAAGCTATAAAAATGGGAATACATCACGATGGATTTCGTGATTGATTTATCAAGAACATAAGCGGGCTATGATATAATTTGGGTGATTATTGATCAACTTATGAAGTTGGCTAATTTTTCTTGGGTGATATTTGAACTAATTTCTCTTGGACAAGTTGGCCAGATTGTATGTAGTAGAGACAATTAGATTGCATGGTGTATCAGTTATGATCGTGTCAGATCAAGATCCTTATTTTTTATATCTCAGTTTTGGTCAAGACTTTAAATAGCTATGGGTACTAATTTGACTTCCAGTTCTATATTCCATCTATAAACGGATGAACAATCAAAGAGGACCATCCAAACATTAATGGACATGCTACAGGTATGTGTTATAGAGTTTTTGGATAACTAGAATGCTCGTATACCATTGATAGAATTCGATTATAATAATAGTTACAAAACTAGTATTAAGATAAAGTAGGTGAGAGAAGCTTGAAATGGTTGAATTGACTGAACCATTATCGAAAAGATTAAGATTATTCAAGAAAAGTTAAAAGTTATCCAAGATTGACAGAGGTTATATGTAGATAATAAAAAGAGAAAACTTAAATTTGAGTTAAGCAATCAGATTTTCTTCAAAATTTCAACATGATAAGGTATCATTAGATTCAAAAATAAGAAAAATTATATTCTCAACACATTGATTATTTAAGATAATGAAAAAAGTTAATTCAATAGCCTATAGATTAAACTTGCTATCAGAATTGAGACGTATCCATGATACACTTCATATCTCGATCCTTGAGAAGTATGTACCAGATTCATATCATGTCTTTAAGACACCATTGGTAGATTTGAGAAGGGACCTTAATTATGTAGTTCAACTGATGAGAATTCTTGTTTAACAAGAGCAGACTTAAAAAGCAAGGTTATTCCTATAGTGAAAGTTCTATAGAGGACTGTCGCTATTAAGGAAAAGGACATGGGAACCTGAGTGCGTCAGGAGATAACAATACTCGCATCTTTTCTATTGAAAGTGTATGTTAAAATTGGAGGATAAATCTTTGCTAAAATTTGATTTTGACTTTGAATACATTCATGCATCTTTATGACATTAGTTTCATATTTAGTATTAGGTTTATTTAATCAAGAGCTACAGTGTCTACTTCTAAGGATAAACAATATGAATAAGATATTCTAAAATACCTTTATTTGATTATTAGGAGAAAGAAACTATGAGCTATAGTTGACAATATTTTGCATGTTATGTCATGAAGAATTTTAAGAACAAAATTTATTTTAAGGGGGGTAGAATTGTAAACTCTGTATTTTTTTACCTAGAGTTATTTTAGTTATTTTACTAAGAAGGATATTTTTGTCATTTTAAAAATTAATATTTGAATGCTATTATTAGTTTAAAAAAGTCTGTATTAATGCGTAATAAGAGTTTTGGATGAAAATTTGTAGAGTTTGAGAAAAGTGGTATTAAGGTCTAAATCATACATCTAAGTTTTGAGATAAATTTTTATTGATTGAAATAGAGTTTTGATATATGATTTATTTCTACTGAAAGAGGACAGATATATAAGTATATAGAAAGAAACAGAAGTGAAATCGGACATCGAATGAGGGAGAAAACAACATTGGAGCAAAAGCAATTGAAAGATAAAAAATAAAGGGGTAGTAAGTCTAGTAACTTCAGTCAATCGAAGATGTGAGAAATTATATTCCTGAGGCCTTAAAAATTTTGGTAGATTAAAAGAGTATTTTGATCCATCGAAGTTTGTCTAAAACTTGAAAGAGGGATGAAAAATTACCATTTCAATTAATCGAAAGGGCATTTGATCGACTGAAGTTGATAAAAAGTCATTTTTGGCAATTTTAAAAAATATGTCGAATTGAATTGAATTAGTCATACATTAATTAGAATTAATGATATGAGTAAAAAAATGTAACTAATTAGATCGAATATGAAGGAACCCAATAAAATAGTAGATTAGGTACTAAGTTTAGTTTAGATTACTGGTTTTATTCGATTTGTAATTAAATCGTCAATAATTGATGAATTATAAGTTAATAATGGGTTTCTACTATTGAGAATGTATAATTGACCGTAAAATAGACTTAATCGCATAAATAACCATTAGTTTGAAAATGAGAAATGTTTGAACAATTGAGTATATCGGGTGATATCATTATTTATCACAATTGAGGAATCAAATTAACTATGCATTGAGATAGAAATATAGACTTCAAGATAGCAATTATAAAGTGCATATGCATTCCGCATCTCATAACATGTTTTATTATTGGAAAAGGTTATTAAACCATATATATGCATGTTTATAGGCACAGAAGGTTTGGATAAAGTATTCTTGTCATGAGAAAGCCATCAAGAGAGTGGTTTCCTGCCTCAACAGGTGAGTGAACTGGTCTTTATTTACCTCATTTCTTTTAACGTTTACGAGGACTTGTATTTTTATATATTAAGGCAATAGAAACAAATTAATATAACTTGATTTAAGTTGGGAGGAGATGTAAATTTGGTTGTGTGAAAATCATAAGGTGGTTTCTTTTTTTGTGATAGATATACATTAAAATTTTATTGTATTGTGGCATGTTTGATATGTTTGTAAAATAGAGGTCAGAGGTCGACTTGAAATGATTTCGATGGTTATTATTTTAGTTTGCACAGGGTTGTGTATGTGTGTGTGTGTGTGTATGTATCTATGTGTGTGTAATATGTATATATGGAAACTAATAATATTACGGTTAAGAGCCAGTATATTACTTTTATAATAATTTGACTAAAGGGCTAAGTGTTTTCGTTTACGATGACATAGTTTTGACTTTGGGTTGTAGAGTCAGGATAATATGATTTCTTTTATAGTTTGGATTTTATGAACCATTATTGATTTATTTTTGGCTTTGTGGGCTAACATTGTTAATATGGCATTAAGCTCCAGTTTGCATAGTTTTTGCCTTTGTGTCATTGACATTGTTTTTGGTCGTTATACTATTGAAATCATTTTTGATAATACCTGAGGATTAATCATGTAGTATGAAATAGAGTAAGTGATCTATATGATTTAATAAATTTAAGGGTGAGGATTGATTACGTATCATGAAACAGGATATGTAATTGATATGATTTAATTACTCCATAAAATATAACATACTATGATATTTAACTCTACTGGTTGCAAATGAGATCCTATAGACTAAAAGGACTTAGATAGATATATTTGTTTATTTCTCTTTCATACTACATTCATATTTTTAGATGGGACAGTTAGTGGTAGTTATTTTGATTCATAAAAATACATTTGTGACAGCATATATCCAGGCTATGAATGTTTATTGATTTATATGAGATTGTGGATAAGAGGCCTCATGTGATTTAAGATTATCAGATTAATATTGATTTTATAAGTCTCTCTTAATAAATGGTTTTAAAAATGATTTTATAAATCGTAGACAATTTTATTTAATGAAATGGCCAGTGAGCTACGAGATGATAATTTTTATGATAATTTTAATTGATTTTTGGTGAACTTATTGATTATAAGTATGCATTTGTATTATGAATATATTTATAAATATTATAGCTGTATAGGGATCAGGTAAGTATTTTATATATTTATTTACTGAGTATTTTTTTAAATATCCATTTCTTATATTTGAAGATGGTGTAATCACAAACAAGAAAATCAGATAGATAAGAGTTTTCAGTATAGATTCAGATACTCGACTCAATCTTTATATATATTATGGTCTATTGAAACTAAAATTGTAATTAATAATTTAAAATAATATATTTTATTTAATCAAGTGCTAATTGTGTTTGAATTTGTATTAGAATGCATGTTAATTTGATCATAAGGAATTTACATATATTTTGATAAGTTTTAAATTTATGTTTATATTTAATTTAGATTTGAAAAACAAGTTTTAATTCTTTACGTGTCCTATCTTGGAGATATATTCTAACATAATAGAATATATTTTTATGATTTACAATAATTATTATGTGATCAATTTTTAGAATTAAGATGTAATATAATAAGATTATTCTTTACTATTATCAGTACTTAATAGTTAACAGATAAAGCAAAGAAGAAGAATTAAGATTTGAGCGTGATATCTAGGATAAAATTTTATTAAGCTTTTAATTTACCTTAATTTTTAAAATTATAAATTTTAAATTAATTTATTTGTTATTTATATTATAAATTTGTTTATTAATTTAGTTAATTAAGATGTTTGGTTTTTGACTTTATGAAAAATTATATTTACTCTGCATTTACTGTATTTACGCTGTATTTAAAAAAAATTTTAAATGCAGATATTTGGTTTAAGGAGATATGTAAACATGAATTCGGTCCAAATTATGAAATATCCCCTAAATACTCTATATTTAAAGATATCTTTTTAAATTATATTTACTTTGCATTTATACGTAGATATTTTTAAATCTTATTATATTTATATTTTAATTAAATACAATATAAATATTTTTTTTTATAAATTATCTAAATTTTTTTTATACGATACGAGTTCGAATAATTTTGTCTCCTCTTAATCCTCTCGTCTACCTACAACCAAATGACTATTAAATTTGAAGAGCATACTTTTTATACTTGTTACGCAGTACACTAATTTATGTTCACGTGCCTAAAAAGAGTTTTTGGAAAATACAAAATGTTCATCTTGTATAATAATTTAAAAAACAAAAAAAACGACATAGTTTTGTAAGGAAGTAGATTTTTTTAAAAGAATATCTGCCCCTAGAAAGCAACTGTTATTAATAAACAATTTCTTATGTCAAAACAGTTAGTGCTCTGGATTGTGATATTAACCCGAAAACGATCATCTTGATTCTGATTCCTGATCCTGGTCTTGATCCATTTCATTCACCCACGACATGCAAAAATCTCATTCCAAAGATTCAAGGAAACAAGATGCAGAGATCTTCGAGCAGTTCGGGAGTAGCAGAACAACCGTTGCAATCTCATAATTTGCGATCAAACAACAACAAAGACACCGACCACCAATTACCAACATACGATCCCCAGTCGGACGTAGCTAAGAAAGGACGATCTCGTATCAGATTTGCTGAAAACGCGGTCCACGCAGTCCCTCTCGTTATTGTTCTCTGCGCTATTGTCCTCTGGTTCTTCTCCAGAACCGGTAACGGTAGACTCTAAAGTTCTCCCTATTCTTTCAATTATCTGTTCATTGTTGTGTTCGATAGATTGCATCATTGTGTATTCCTTCAATTTATAATAGTTTTTGTTTATCCGGATTATTAGATTTGATGGTTTTTGATATAGTTTTAGTGCCATTGACTCGTTTACTTTTTTGCTGCTTTGTTAATTTTTCATCTGAATCTGATTGATTATTTGAAATTAATCTCTTCGAAGATGAGATTTATGATTTCTCATTTCTGGGTTAAGTCGATTAGAGGGCGAAGAATGAGCGTTTGTTTACTAATGTTATTAGTTTATGGGATATTGGTTGATTGGGTTTGTTTTTTCTTTTTTTAGAAAAATGCTTTTAGGTGTAGCAAATTTGAATTTGGAGTGTGAAACTCTGGTTAGTCGTATAATACTTATATATTCACTCTTGTCCTGGCCGTCATAAGTTTAAAATCACAATTTCTAAGACAAGCATTTCCATTTTTATAATTTTGATTGCTTGAACATTGTTTTCATTTCCAATTATCTGGTTTTTCTTTTCTCTGAAGAGACGAACTGAGTGTAGTTTGTTTGTTTGTTTGTTCCTGTGCCTTGATGTAACAGTCATTATTAAATTTTAATGATGCATTTACTTAATTGATACTTATCACAGATTGAAAAGTTAGTGGATGTTTATATTGATGTAATATTCATTATTAAAAAAAAGATTATTGAATTGTTGGCAGAATCAAGGATTTGAAGATTAGTACCGACCAGGATGTTGTTGATTCATGGAATGATTATGGCAAACTTGAAGCTTGAAGTCATTGATCCAACAACTGAAGTAGTGCAAATTATACCTTACAACTACAAGATTATAGAAGAAAGAGAGGTTATTCTTTTCTGTTTGAAAAGGTTATCATATGGAAAATAATGCAAATTTATTTTTATTTTAAAATTGTATATCGATATTTGCATTTTTTGAATGATCCATGTAGATATGATTCTGATTTTTGGACAACAGTTTCATAGCAATAAGATGCAGAGGAAAGTATCTTTCTTTTCTTCGTAATGCTTTCTTGTATGTATTTGTTGCCTCTTTATGAAGGGACACGTTTCACTTTATAAATTCCATTGTAGTTCTAATACATAAATAATTTGATGGGAAATTGGAGTTCATTTGTTACACTGTGGCTGAGAGAAACAAAATAATCTTTTGATACCAGATACATCTTTGCCATCTTTTGATGGATGTTATCTAGGCTGAAACTTTATCTAAAACTGAGGTTCTTCATTTGTTTTTCCTGTTATTGACTGACAACCTTCTTTAGAACAGATTAGACTCTGCCGGAATCAGAAGTAGCTTCACTTGGGTTTCAAAATTATTCACTGGTATGGCCACATTATATTTTGTGGGAGGTTGGTTTTGTGCTTTATAAGGCACAAGTGTATTGTCTAATTGCACTTGTTTCTCTCATCAGAACTAAAAGGAAAATAAGCTGATGTGTCTGATTATCTGTATCTCAAATTGTACGGACTACAACTCCGTATGAATCGTTTGATTCTTACAGTGACTTTGAGCATCTATCATGGTATGAAAAAGATTTAATCCGTTTACAGAGCGCAAATTACAGGACCCTATACACATGTAAACATTACTTGATTTTCAGTATGAATGAAGGTTAATAAGTCTTTATACAATTGTATACAAATAAAAATGATGAATGTGTAAATGTCTCTAAACAATCTAAGGGAAAGAAATAATAGCTTTGGGCTAGGGTTGAACCATGGTTGATAAAACGTATTTCTAGTTACAAACTTACAATACATTCAAGGTATTGTTACATTCACCTTTCTTACAATGCAAAACTTTAAACACCTTACTTAAAAATTGAAATTTCTAATGCAAAACTTGAAGCATCTAGCATAAAACTTGAAACATTGCACCTAAAACAGGAAAAATAAAGGTGGATGTAATGATATTTGAATGTATTGTAGTCAATCTGGTACTTCTCTTATCTTTCTGCAAAACCTCTTCACCCGAAATCTTAAACTTTCTGGCCTTCCAATAGAGGTACACAATCAAAGTTTGTGTGTTCCAAGACTGGTCCTAGCCTAACTAGCTTTGGTATGACAACGCTGTTCCTAACAGAACACGCAACTGGGTTTTCCCATTGCAAAAGTGATCCAACAAGATTTGCCCGTATTGTCAATGGAAAGATACGGGGCCATCTCTCGCTTCCATATGATCTGAAAGCTTCTTCCACAGATGCAGGTCCAGACTTGGTGGCATTTGCAAGTTTTCTGGCGAGAACTACAGCATCCTCCAATGCACAACAAGCACCTTGCCCCAGATTTGGGGTCATTGGGTGCCAGGCATCACCAACCACTACTACTCTTCCTCTTGAAGCCGGGGGGCTGATTGCTGGCCAGAGCCAGCGGTCTACCAAGGGAGTTCTGATGATAGTGTCATCTGGGGTAAGATCTATAATGTTCAACAGTTCTGCAGGCCAGTTTCTTACTAGATCTTTAGCTTGTTTCTTCAAAGAAGCAGGATCGGTAATTTTAGGACCTGTAATGTGACATATCCCGGATTTTTAACACAACTTAATAGAACTTGAAAGCTTGTGCTTTCAGAGCAATATATTGTCGTTCTGAAAGAGATGCAACTACTTCTTTGATAGCGTTTTACTAATTATAATACATAATTCAAAATCTAATAACATAATTTATAATTGTGTAGCTATTAATTTTGAATATCCATCTAGCTAATTCATGTGAACTATGCTGGTAGTTTTGTCATAAAGGAATGAAGAGAAGTTTCAACCATGATACAAGGTCAGCTTACAGAAGGGAAGTATTAAGCATTATTCAGCATTTGGTCTTCTGCAGACAGTGTTTTCTGAAGACTCGTGCACAAATTTTCACGCAACAATGGGCTGTTGTAGTGCTGAATATATTTTAAGAAGCTTTGCTCTAGAATCAACATGTAGAATTAGAGGATTTATTTTCTACGATATGCCATGCCATGTGAGTTTATATCCGCCACAAGTTTGAATTGGACAAATATTAGCTTTGTTAGATGATATAAGAAGTTATGAACATTTTGTGTTCTAAAAATGAATCCAATTAAAGCTCATTCATAGATAACAAGTGCAAGGAAGACCTGGTGATGGGTTGTTGAAGCAGATGAACCAGTAAACTTTTGTACGAGAAACAGGAACATAACCAGCCCGCAATCCTCTTCCGTAGACATAATTAACTTTTGGTTCAAATGGCTGCCCACTGGGGTAATATCCAAGCCCTCGGTAAGCACAATGCCCTACATAATTTGGCTCCGGGAATCCCATCCACCGAGCTATTGGAGACCGTATGCCATCGCACCCGATAACAATCTGCAGAAAGGGTTAATTACAGTGACCAAAACTCAGATAACAATGTTGCTAGGCCAACAAATCCAGCCACCATTTTTCCGTAATTAGAAAGTGAAATAAGATTAAGGCTTCCTGGGATTATAGTGCTTTTGTTATGCTTTATTATGTAATACTTTTTTAAGAATCACGTATTTTTCTACTTATATTTCAAGTTAAGTGATTTTACCAGGTATAACTTTAGAGCCGCAACATCCCAGTATCAAGGAAAATCTAAGTTTAGTCACAACAGTAGAAGCAACTAAAGAACATAATTTTAACCATCTAATTAATTGCTGATTGTATGGCAAGTCCTCTGACACCCATCCTATATCAATGCAAGGCATAAAGGAAAAAAAAATAAAGAAAAGGAGCAGAACTCTGAAATAAAGAGTTCAGGAATTATCTCTGCATATACTAACAATGAAATCGAGGTAAAATTAACTAACCTTTGCAGATAACCGTCTTCCATCCACCAATTCCAGAAGAGATTCCCCATTAGCACTTGTTTCTATCTTTGCCAGCCTTGAAGAAAATTGAACGGATTCTGGTGGCAGCTGATTGGCAAGAGTCTCCAAAAGAATTCTTCTCTCCACAGCACGGACCTCTTGGCTGCAACATCATGGTAATTACTAACTATTGGGAAAATCAAAGCTTTCACATCTCTGGATTGAAAAGAAAAGAGAGGAAACATCCAATGTTTTCTGCAATATTCAAAGACATCAACTTGGAAGATAACTGAATTCATGCCTTTCATCTTCATCTTTGAACCTGAACGAGCGTAGCTCCCTTCCATCTTCTGACTTCAATGCTATCCTGCACAGCTGATTGCATGACAAGTTCAGGAAAGAGTCCCTGCGGCTTGCATATATTCAGATAACGGCACTCTAAACCAACTAAAGATACTTTCAAGTTTTACCGCTACGGTGAATTCACATCTTTTTTTTTTTTTTTTTAAATTATTGGAAGTTTCTCTGTCAGATTCAGAATTTCTAAAGTATGGAAACTGAATAACATTGATCTATCCAATCTTTTATCATGGGTGTTCCATGTATGCATAAAAAATTGAAGAATTACTTAAAGGTCTCGAGTTCATAATGTCTAATATACCCTTGAATTTCAAGGAAGTGGCTCCTGAGGTCACTTCCAACTCCAATTGCATCCAACACTCGCCAACCGTTCTTGAAAAGAGTGAGTGATGTTCCTTCTGTTCGAAGTGAACCAGATTGCTCAAGAACCAATGACCCGATCCCAAGCCTAACAATTCCAATTTGTGAATTAGTTAGAAGAACTCCTGATTTTAAAAGCGTAGAAGGAAAGGCTAAGTAATCCCCTGATTTGACCACACTCAAATGGCCTCATAAACAAGATCAAGGAAATTGCACGGAGTTAGCTTAAACTATGCAAACATTTTGATGGTTTTGCCTAATCTGACCTGTATAAAGACACTGCAGTAGCGAGTCCCGCAATTCCAGCACCCACAATGACAATATCCGCCTTCCTGAAATCAGCTTCAGCTGTAGTGACTGAAAGAGAATTGCTTCTGGTTCTGGTATAACTCCGGGGGCACTGAAATACTCTACCCTGAATATGATAACAAGAAGGCGCTAAGAAAGAAGATTTCAAGCAGAGAGGAGAGAAAGAAGTCATAGCCATTGGCGCTCAGTGATTGCTCTCAAAGTTTGCGACCGATAGT
>JAVXUL010000016.1:6834340-6847981 GCA_035590515.1 Trichilia minutiflora | reverse complement strand
AGAGAACGTGAGGAGGAAGAAGAAGGAGAAAAGAGAAGCCAAAACTCAAAAATTCGACCTTAGGACCCCTATTTATAAAAAAAGGATGAAATTACCATTTTGTCCTTAAGTTTACTGAAGGAGGAAGCTTCTGAAAGAGGGCAAAATCATCATTTCGCGCGAATTCGATTGAACGAATCAAAGATTCGGTCGACCGAACCACCCCTTCGATCGAACGAATTTTAATTTCGATCGACTGAATCCCTCGATGTGAATAGTACTCAAAGAGCTTGCAAATTATCGGTCGAACGATTCATTGTTCGGTCGAACGAATCCCCCATTCGTTCGATCGAGTCAAAGACCAGAATTTCGATCAAACGAATTACCCATTCGGTCGATCGAACCTGCCAAAATTTGAAATCTCAATTTAATGCTCCTCAAATTGGAAAATATCGTTGGAGTCCCACTCAAAATAAAACATACTTTTAATTACGTTGGGGTCCCTGCATTTCGACCCCAAAACTCTATCTTAACTAATCAATTTCTCAATCTAAGTTACGAAAATCCGCTCACACGCACACAGGGTATGAGATGAATACAAATGCACGAATAGTAAAAATATAAAATGACTGTTATACCCCTAGGATATGAGCACGAGGCTCACATACATGTTGTGATATAATGATATATATGTTTGACTTATGGCATGATTAACTATATGTGATGACTTGTTGCATGATTCGACTATATGTTTTGAGCTATTACATGATTTGAATTGCTTGCTATATGTTATTGAGGTCAGAAGCCTATTATCGAAATTGAATTCTTTGTGACATGTGGATTTGGCCTTGTGTACTAAGATTTTAATGTTGGGTCTTGTGATCCATTTTGATTGATTTAGTGTCTTAAGTGTTTATTGTTATTAGTTTTGGCCTTACATGTCATTTATATTGATTTGATCTTGAGTACCATTATTGTTGATTTATTATTGAGGGTGTGAATTTCATGCAGTATAAAATAGGATGGGTAAAATTTAATAGGTTCAAAGGTGAATATCAATCACGTAGCATGAAATAAGGTGAGTGATCTATATAATCCAATAGTTTTATAATATATAGCATGCTATGATATTTTTATTTACTAGTTGCGGATAGAATCTTATAAACTAAAAAGACTTAATATTTTGATTTGTCAAAATATCTCTGTTTCTTTATCTAATTGCCACTGTTTTACTTATAGATAGAACTATTTTATGTCTCTTATTAATATTGTCGGATAACTTGTTTTAATATGTATTTCATTAAGTCATCCGCTTACTGAGTATATCCTAATACTCATTCCTCTCTCCACATTTTAGGTTAATGCATTTGTTTATCGATATAGTTGAGTAGAAGTGACTTTTCAGTATAGAATTTGAGATACTCAACTCAATTTATATGTGTTATAGTTCACTGTACTTTGATTTAAAATTTTATATTTTTACTAGGTTAAGTTTATATTTGTATCTTTATATTCGTATTTATGTGGATTGATGAAATGATTTGAAGTTACTTTGAAAATATTGGTTTGTGATATCATTTGAATAGATTTGATGATTTTAAGATTTTATTTATGATTGAATGGATTTATGAAACTAGGTTTTTAAATGTCTTGTTTATCTTTAGATTATACTCTAATTAATAAAATGTATTTCTTGAATTCCTAGTAATTATCAAGTGATCAATTTCGTAGAGTCGGGATGTGATAATTTAAATCAAGTTAGGCTCATAATTTATAATTTATTCATAATTTATAATATTTTAAAATTAAATTTTATTAATTTAAATCAAACTAATCTAATAATTTATTATTTGTTCATAATTTGTAATAATTCAAAAAATAAATTTATTAATTTAAACTTTACAAATTATATATTTGGACAAAAAATTAAATTAGATAAATTATAATTAAAAATAAATACTAAAAATTTTACCTTTGAATTAGTATTCAATAAAATTTATTCTTAAGAGTACTTATAATTATAAAATTATAAATTAAATATTTTATAATATAAAGTATTATAATCGTTCTATATTTAATAAGTTTAATCTAAATATTTTAGAATATAATTTTTAAAATTTAAATTAATAAAATTAGTTTTGAAAAAATATAAATTATGAAAAAATTATAAATCATGATCTAAATTATTTTATATGTTATATTTAAATAAAAAGGGATAAATTATAATTAAAATTAGTAATTAAAAATAAAAATGAAAAAGTATAAACACTAAAAGTTTAAAAATTTTGATTTTTAAAAAATAACTCTATAATTTATTTTAATAATTTTTTAATTTTATATAGTTTTAAATACTATATTTATAAAATAATTTAATATTTTATTAATTTGAATAAAAATGATTTGATATAAATATATAATTTGTTACTTTTATTGACGAAAATATATAATAAAAATTATAAATTTATACGATAAAAATTAATAATTTTTTGTTTTTAATAACAAAGTATTTGTTATGTTTTAAAGTATTTATTATAAATATTTTTATAAAGGGTAAATGATTTTCAAAAAATTATAAAAGAATTTTGTCGTATCTTTTTTGCAGTCAGCAGGTGACGTTACTACAATCCAAGGAAATTTGTCTTTCTCCACTGTTTGGGCTTGCCCAAAGTTAAATGCTTTAAAAGGCCTGAAATCCTCCAACCCAGCCCATTAACAACGTCAATAATCAATGTACACCGACCCGGAAATTATCTACCCCGTAAGGTCTGGAGAAATAATCACCTGTTACTTACCTGGCAATTTTTTATTGGTGACAAATCAAGTATACGATTTTAGACTGCTCCAGCTAGCAGGGAAGTCTTACCCCCGTTTTCTTTTTTAATCGTTTTAAAAAAATAATTATATTTTAAAAAATTAATTAATTAAATTAAATATATATATTTTAAATGATTTTATTCTTATTTAAAAATTATTTTCAATGTATATCTATATGTTGAAAATAAATTTATTTATCATATTCAAAAATATATTTTTAAATAAAACAAAAAAAATCTTATTTTTAAAAAAAAGTAAAATCATCTGCATAATAATATATTTTTAATTTAATTAAATTTTTTTTTTTAAATGTGATTATTTTGATAAATTTATAAAAAAATAATAATCATTTTCGTAAAAAACCCTTTTGTTTTGCCTCTAGGAACCGACGGTTCAGTTTAGAACCGAAGCAAGCTGAATCTCTTTCTCATAACAATTACAAATGATTTTAAGCAGAGAAGAGTTTGAGTAAAGAACATGAGAGAGAAAAGATATATACAGATAGAGAAAGAGAGTGAGAGAGAAGGTTGGCTTGTTCTAGAATGGGGAGTAATAATGGTTCGAGTAGCATGGTGGTGAGAAATCAGGGAAAAGCTTTTGAAGGAATCCGAATAGAGAATCCGTTTGCTTTCAAAGTGGGTCAAATATTTACAGGGTTTGGCTTCGGTTGTGGTATTGGTATCGGTGTTGGTAGACCCGTCAATCTTGGTACAATCCAATAAAACACATTCTCTTACGCTATCTATATACGCATTGTTGTCTTGATCTTGTTTTTATTTTAAAGATGAATTTGGGACGTTTTTTTGAGTCCAAGGATGGAAAAAACCATCAAGAATTTTTCCCTAAGAAACCATGTATGGATCATTTTCTGGTACTTTGTTTTAGTTACTGTTATGGTTCAGTTGCTTGTGTTTTCATTTGTTCAAATTTATAAAATTTCAATCTTTGGAGTTTCTAATGTGTGGTTTTATGTTTATTATATGCTTTTCAAAGAATTCCGTTACTCACATTACACGATTTGACTCTTTTCTAAGAATTCCGTTACTCACATTACACAATTTGACTCTTTCATATTCAGATGTCCCATAGAAGTTTATTCCATTTTCTCTGTATTTTCAATGATCATTTTGGTTTCTAAATTTTGTGGTTCAAAGTGATACCTAAAGGAAGAGGAAGAAGAGGATCATAGTATCATAACTGATGAATTGCATATTGTCATACAATGAAACTTTGAATTGAGCCAGCATTTTCATCTATGTTGACTTACTCCCAATTGGTGCCCTGGGAGCCTTTTTGGTCAGTTGAATGCCTTCTGATATTATACTGATTCTAAGTTTTCCATTTATAAGTGCCCAATTTGAATTATTCTCATGTCTCAACTGAAGGATTAAGGGGGATAAGAAACAAGTCTAGGTTACTTTATCTTTCTTGAAATTGTGATAAATTGACTAGGGTATTACTAGTTCCTTCTTCCATATTTGTTTGTCTATTTTTCTGTTGGCCTGCTATTTATTTACATTGTGTTCCAGGTGCAATACCAATGGTGGGTGAAGTTATGAGTGCAGCAAGAGGAGCAACTGGTGCATTTTCTGGCGTTACCAGACATGTTAATGGTGCTGTAAGTGAAGTATAAGTTTTTGGCTTTGTTTTTTAATGTTGTTTTTTCTTGTGATTATTAACTACTTAAAGTGTACTTCTCTCTCATTTCTCATTCTTCAGTTGAGGAAATTTGGCGCTAAAAACATTGAAGCAGGCATTGGATGTGGAGTTGGTTTTGGATATGGTTTTGGAGTCGGTATGTCGTGTTTTGTGCATTCTGAAGAAATAAATATTGCTGTCTGAATATATATTAGTATTTGTGATGCTGCTTTACTTTATAGAGTACTGAGGAAATCTAATGATTCTTGAGCCATTGCAAACTCATGCCATGCAATGACGTTGCTGCCGCAGAAGTTTCAAATTTAACACAATAATATGCAGCATGCTGTATCAATAATTTCTTACTATGCTGTTGGCATTAACAAAATGAACTGTTTTATCATTTATCATTAATGATCTGGCCAATATTTGTAAAAAGATAGTTTTGTTATATTCTATTGGATTGTTTCTCCCTTTTTGTCTTTCATTCTGATAGAGTAAAGCAATTGACTAATAAGAAAAACAACCAAAGAACTCTTCTGAAAGAGGGAGGAAAGGAAGGTGGGAGGGAAGGATGGACAATTTATAAAGAGATGAAACTGGAAAACAAAGATCAAGGACTTGTGGCGCTTTGCATTTAGCAAATAATTGATTATATTTGGCCTTTTATGAACACAGATAGAATAATCTGTATGTGTATGTGATCGGATGTTTAAGAGTGTGTTTTATAGTGTGGTATAGAGGAAGAGTTGCATATGGTCTTGCAATTTTTTATATCCAAAAAGTAAAAAAATGGCCATTGTGATGGAAAATAGGATTTTTTTAAAGGATGTTGTTTCATTGTCTGACACTCTTGGTTATAGATGATTTATGCTTTGTTTTAGGTGATGCACGACAAAGTCAGTCAAATATAAATGGAAAAAATTTGTGGCCTCAACAAAAGTTGGCGTTTACCAAACATGTTAACAGTTATGCTTTCAAAATACAGTAGTAGCACAACAATTCAAACAAAACCTTAGGCTTGTGAAATTTATAGAATCTATAATGGAAAAAATATCATTTTTCCTTGTTGCAGGTGTTTGATAGTCTCATAATTCATCATCAAGGTCAAATGAGAGATCTGACATGTTTATCAGTCTATTTGAATAGCTCTTCTGATCTAATACCCACTCATTTATTCCCATTAATGCTTAATCAATGATAAAAAATATTTGAATAAACAATTTTATTATTTGATGGCTGAAGTTGGTGTTTGCTTGGTAGGCCTTGCTGTGAAGCCTAGTGTGGTGAATCAGATTCAATCTTGTCTTTTGGTATGTGTTGTTTTGTCTTTTGATTTTTATTGTAATTTAAGGCTTTCTATTCCTTTATCTGAAATTTAAATTCTTGATCAACTAGCAAGCAATGACAAAATTGATGATGAAGTTTGGAATGGCTCCCAGTCTATCCATTGGTCAAGGTGTCCTCCCAATGTCTATGCAGAGTGGCATGAAAATGATAAACGAATCAAGCCAAAACCCAATGGGAAACATAATGCAGTTGGCAACTAAAATGCCAGGACCTGCATCTCAAGTGGTGCCTGATTATGAAAATATAGATACAGGTTCAAAGAGTGAAAAGCTTGCATATAAAGGCACTCCAGCTGATACATCTTTTGGCAGAACTGAAAAAGTCCTTAGTAATTTTCAACAGAATCCAGTTTTACGGGAAGAGGGAATGGACCTAAGCGAAGTGGTACGTATATGGGCAATACATGTGTTACTCTTCTTTTCTTTCACATTTCCATTGGCTGTCAAGAACTTTGAAAGGCCTTCCTATACCATTTTTGTCATTTTACTTTGTTAATAATTTTCCAGGAGCCATTGCAATTTTTGTTACATCCCTCTGTTATCAGTCTGATTATCTGTGATTAAAAGTTTTGAAAGACTAGTTTATCATATATACATTTGCTCTAGCTCTTGCAAAAGAAGCCAGCAAGCAAATAAAGTAGAAGTAATTCTGTAGTTACAGCAGCCACTTGTTGAGTTGGCTATTGCTTTTGGCCCTGAATTTTGTTGTTGTAAAGATTTGTTGTCAAAGCTCACTCATGATCAAGTTAATTGTAGCTAGGCTGAGCCACTGTAGCCAAATCATATCCTCCTTTTTGTGCAGAAATTGGCACTGCCTGGGGAATAAGGTTACTTACATAAAGTTTAGAAGAAGATTATATTGGGATCAGATGGGTGAATGAGCATATCCTTTAGGTTACTAATAGTGTTAGAATGGTATATGGGCATAGAACTGTCACAATTATTTTTTGTTTTAAAAAGTATAATTTTTTCTTTAGCCTCTAAAGTGAGCACAATTATACAATTTAAGTTTGTCTTGCAAAGGGAAAACTATTTCTCTGTATTGGTTACTGTCCATGGATTTTTGTCTGATTGACTATTCATCTTCCACCTTTGCTATTGTATGTTAAAATCTGCAAATTCACTTTTTATTGTCTAATAACTGTAATACATTTTTCTTCAGTATATGGAGCTAAAAGCCTAGTTCATGACCAATCTGCTGAAAGACATAATATTGTCTGACTATGTGTGCTAACAATTAATTATTGTATCAATTAGTGATCAAAGATGCATGAGTTTGTATTTGTTTTCTATGGTTTGCCTTTGTACAATTGTAGCTTCTGAACATCCTTGAAGAATCTCTATTAAGCAGTATGAGCAATTCCATAAACATTGCGAAATTGCTCTTAGACTTTGTTTTTGGTCTGCTTGATGGTGTATTATCATGCTTGAATTAGCAAGTTCTGATCTTGTGGTTTTGCTTTGTAGGCTGGACGTTTGCGGTCTGAAAACAACATGCTTCAAATGGTAATGTTCTAAGTTTTAGCATTTTTTCAACTGATCTTGAATCTGACTTGCTGGCTGATTTTATTGCCTTCAGAGAATTTTGATCATCCTTCATACAACAGAGAAACTCCAAAAATTTTGGCAGAATATTGGAGTTTGTCAATGGATTTTTAGATTCCCTGTACTATTAACCCGGTTTAGAAATTAAGTATGGTTGCAGCTTCTAAATTTGTTGTATGTTTTTGTTCTTAGACATCTGTTGACTTGTTATTCAATTTTTTACCTGGCTATCTAATGTTTCTGTAGATATATTTTTTGGAATAATTTATTTTTTGGCTCATCTGCCATCAACTTAAGTGGAGGAGGATTACTAAAAGTTCTTGTGCATGCAGGTGTTGAAACACCAACGAGTTATTGAGGAACTTATGGAGGAGAATGAGAAGCTCCGTCAAATCCTTGTCGAAGATCTGAAAATACCTCCCAGCAAGCTCCAAGCTAGCACCCTAAGCAGAAGTAAACCTGCATGTGCAGATTGTTTTGAGTGCCGAAGAAAACAAAGAAAGAAATAAATGCAGATATTTACAATAAGGCATACGCCAGTCAATGGGCTCATTGCAATGATCTTCATTGATACCCTTTCTCACCATGGATTTTGTACCTTGCTTGGCTTTGTAACAAAGTCCATTCGGAATCTTGGTCATGGGTTATGTACTAATTTCAGTTGATCAAGGTACCTAGATTACTTTTCAGTGTATATATATATATACACATATGTGCATATATTAGAAAAAAAAGTAATCTAGAGTAACCCTATTAAGCTGTTTAAATATGAATATACAGACTGAACAGGTAGAAAAATAGTTTCAGGAGGTAATATAATAGTTTGTTTTGAGGTTCCTCTTTTCCCTATATATTGCAGTTCATATTTCTTAAGCTTCTACCTTGCAAAGCTCAGCTGAGAATAGTTTGATTAACTGTAAATTTAACATCCTTCGATTATGTCTTCTCACTGTGAAGATTTGAGTTATTAGTTCTTTTATCCAATCTTACTGAATAATGAACTTCCTCCCTTTTTGTAGGCATAAAACTGCCATTGCACATTGTGGGTCCAAAAATGGCCTGGTTAAGTTCATGCATCTGTGTTGTGTCTTCATATGTTTGTATAAAGCGAGTTTTTTTACCTGTATTTTTAATCCATTGTGGTTGAATGACAGGCGAGGAACAAAAATAAAACAAAATAATAGAATAGAAGTTCGAAGAAACGTTGACTCAATTGAAATGATTGCTTGATTTTGCAACAGGACATAACAGCACAGAAACCATTCCATGAAAAATATAAATTAGACACTGATTTCTGATCACTGATTATTCCTTTATATGGAATGAGAATCGCTCGGATTTTGTTGATAAAGTGTCTGGTAATCTGATCTAATTATGCTTCCTTTTCTACCTTGTATGTTTATTGATACAAGTAATTAATTGAGGAAAACTTCCATTGGAATAATGAAGAGAACTTTCGCCAGGCGATAATATTCCTTCAGTGAAGATCAAAGTCGATTCCTATTTCACGGAAGAGAAAGTTCTTTTGAGAATTTGAAGTGAAATAGTCTCAGTTAGAGACAAGTTTGAAAATTGTTTGTACGTGTGATTAATAATAAGAAAAGCGTTAAAATCTAAAACACCATTAAAAAAACTAATAAATTAATCAATTTACTACTATTGGAATCTTAGAGGTTTCAAATCCAGAGGAAAATAATAACATAACATAGAAAACAATAAAAAAATCACCATGACAACCATAACTTAGATCCAAATTAAGGAAAAAAAAAAAATTAGTGGCGGTAAAAGCAGATGAGAAGATTAATTCATTCAAGAGAAAGATCAACTTTCTAACTAATGAAAGAAAATAAATATTTACAGAGAAAGTATATTAGATGACAGAGAAAAAGGAAAATGTTGTTAATAGCTGTTATTGATAGATGTTGTAGTAATTAATATTTAAATTTAGTATCTCTATTTCAGCACAATATTATAGATTAAAAAAATAAAGAAAGAAAGAAAACTACGTAATAAAAATGATTGCCAAATTATTCTTGTCTTGTTGTCACTATATATCATTGTCAGTAACAGAACAACAATGGAAAAACTATATTGTTAGGTAGAGAAATTGCTGTACTAGGTTGGTAAATTTGAAGGGTTAAATAGAAATCTTGGTCGAGGTTTCTACATAGATATGATTAAATAGATATAACACGTCCTTGAGGCAATCAAACATGAAAAATGGGTTTTGATGATTCTTATTTATTAGCTTTTTCACGAAGGAATCCAATGCTTTTCTATATAATCCATATATATGTAGCTTTCTTTAGCAAGATAATACAACATACTTTCCATTCGATCCGAGAATCTAATGTCCCTTTACCTGAAAAATGAATCAATTCTCTAAATTTTCAGCGACCCATCATACACGGTTATTGCTGAAAACCAACTAGCTATTTCAACTTTCTTTATTATGAACTTGTTGTACACTTTCATGGGTAATCCAGTATCTGTATTTGTAATGGTAAAATTAGCCAGTTTGACCGTTATAATACATCATGAAAACTTTCTACAATGATAAATAAAAGAGAAAGCAAGAGAGTAGTGCTAGACTTCATCTTTATATTAAGGGAAAAATAATAATTGTATAAGATGATTGGAAAGTATGAGAGGAAAAATCATGATATTTTGATAATTCTGTTGTTTGTTTTGTCTTGAAAAATTGATAGATTTTGGATTTGTTTTACAATCAATTGGGTTGTCTGACTGTCTCTCACAACATTTATGACATAATTAAAAGCACAATTTTATTGTTGTTGTTGTTGTTTCTAAAATAAAGGAAGAAAATATTATTAAGCCTCAAAAATTACAATGTAAAAATATCTTCTTCTTTTGTGTTTCTCCAAGAAAAAACTCACAAATGTAATAATACATAATGAATGTGGGGCTAACACACCATGTGAAAATCACTTTCCTACTCATATTGATGTGTCTCAAAAACCCAGTCCCACCATCACCATCACCGCCAGAAACAACCACAATCCTCTCTTGCTCCCATATTATCCTTTTCCACTTCTTTAAAAGCCTATTCTCCTTTTTAACTCTTTTTTAATTTTCATTTTTTCCCTTCCCCTACACCTAGAAAAGTCCAAAAGCACTTCTTGCATATTTTCCAAAAGCTATTCACTGCTTCCACATATTTCTGCCTTAACAGCTAGCAACCAACTTTTTCCTTCCCCCACCACTTTCACTATGACTCCTATTCATCACTCCATCTACCACTCTAGAAACTCACCTAACCTTGGTTTATACATTGAGGGGGAATTAGTTAAACAAATTTTATTTATTTTATTCATGTTGATATTGAATGCCATTACTTGTAGTTGTAGTTTTAAAAGCATGTGAATTGTGCAATGAATGGATCTGAGACAAGCTAGATGGAAATGATTTTCTTCCTGTTTTCCTTTCTTCTTCTTCATATTTTGGTGTACCTTATGTAGTAGTGTTGAAAATAGTATCACAGAAATTTCTGAAGAAAAGAAATTATGTCATAGCTAGTGAATGATGAAAGCTTTTCCTTGGTTAAAGGGCAAACGAAGATTACAAAGTCTTTATTATTCAATCAAAGTCAAAATGCTACACAAGAGCTGTAACAATCTAATTGTAAAATCTCTCTCTAAATGAAACATCCTCATGGTCACAAATCACTAATGCAGCTCCAGGAATCACCAAAAGAAATAAAGACAGATAGAAAGAAAAGACAAACGAACGAAGAATACACAAATAAATATCTAAATTAATCTACATGGATGAAATGAAATGCTCTGAAACAATAATAATGGATGATGATTCTGTAGGCTCTAAACAAAGAGTACAGCAACTCCTCCAAGGAATGCTAACAAGGATATGCTGCTTTCATGCATAAACGCTCCAGAACCAGGTGTTACCGACGGAGGTGAAGTTGGCGGAGATTGTGCCGGTGGCCCAGGTCCTGGGCTAGGCGGTGATGATGGAGGGCTTGCAGCTTCTGATGGGGATGGTGGGGTCGTTGATGGAGGTGACGATGGTGAAGGTGGTGGGGTCGTTGATGGAGGTGACGATGGTGAAGGTGGTGGAGTCGTTGATGGAGGTGATGATGGTGAAGATGAAGGTGGTGGGGTCGTTGATGGAGGTGATGATGGTGAAGATGAAGGTGGTGGGGCCGTTGATGGAGGCGGACTTGATACAACGGGCGAAGGTGCAGCCGCTGTTGGTGGAGTTGTGGAAGGTTTTGGTGCCATTGTTGGTGCTGAAGCCGGGCTTTGAGCCATGGAATATGATGCGAGAGCGAAAGAGAACGTCATCATCAGGAGCATGGCACGTGAGATAGCCATGCTTGTATATATGTTTTCTGAGATTGAGAAAAGAGTTTATTAACTCTGTGTAGAGGTATTAGAACAGAGTATTAGTTTGTTTTTGTAAGATGTAGTAGGAAGATGAAGAAGAGTACTGCGTTTGATATATAGAGGAAAGCTCGGAGGAATTTGTGCATGTGTCTTGACACGTGAATGAATTGAAGTTCTGTGCTATCCTTTGGAATTGTTGACACGTAGGATATCATATAAGAATTTAATGCTTTTAGTTTTATGGGAAGCACTTCCACTTGTAGGAAAGTTCGGAGGAATCGTACATGTGTGATGTGTCTTGACACTTGAGAGAATTGAAGTTCTGTGCTATCCGATATACTTGTTGACACGTGGGATAGGATATCATCCCCAGAATTCAATACTTCTTCCTCACGAAGGATGATTTATTTCTATTTTTCAGGGGTGACGCAACTCAAATCAATCACAAAGGATATTTTAAAGTGTTTCTAAAATTAAATAATTTAATGCTCTTAATTAAATTTTTTTGTTATAATTAGAAATCGGAAATTGTGGTTGGGATTGTCTGTGTATTAAAAGTAAATCTGTTAAAAGTTCCAAGTCAAGGCGCTCACTGTATAAGCCCTGTCAATTATGATGATCAAGCATGAAACACATTGGTGAATGGTTTGAAACTTATGAGAAAAGTATTTGCTGTATTTGTATTTGTAATTGTATCGAGCATCTATCTATTTGACTACAAGTTTCCCCACCAATTCAACTCATTCACGAGCATGACGCTGAAACAAAAAAAATGTACAAACCTAATAGAAAGAGAATAACGGAGACTTACCTGGCCAAGACCAAGACTAGCTGACCTGGGAAACACTATTAATTTGGTCAGTCATCACTCATCACGAGGAGATGGCAGCCAGAAGGGATAGGACAGTTTTGGTAGTTGGAGTCTCAACTCTCAAGTATCCATTTTTTTAAATTGAATACAAATCACGATAATAAATTAATTCAGACTTCCATCGAATTTATAAAAATAACTCAAAACGGTTAGATTAGAATTCCATTGCCAAGAGAAAAAAAAATAATTGCGCCTTACCCTATAATTTATTTTATAGGATCGAATGTTTATTTAAAATTATTATTAAAAGGTTAAAAATTATTTTAAATGTTTGATAAATAATTTTTTTTAAAATCACTTTGATAAATAAAATTATCTCGTTCCGACAATAGAAAAAAATACTCCTATTATTATTAAAAAAAATTAAATAAACACATATAAATAAAATAAATAAATAAATATTTAATATTTTTATAATATTAAATCAACCTATGCTATATGCTGTGTGGCAACCTAACTAAAATATTTTATTATCAAATAATCCCATTTATCTGATCAATATTATTTTTTATGGACCAAAATAAATTCCATTGTTAATATAAAAGTAAATTCAAGAAAAACCTTTTGCCCTCCCAATCAGTCAGTCAGTCATATTCTCACAGGCCATCGTTTCACATGTCATAAAACACCACCCGCGCAGGATAGTCAAATACTGTCCCCTCAGAAGAGTCTAGAACTGTGAATAATAGACACGTGGTCACATTGGATCCTCCAACGCTGAATTTTACGAAGCAAAGGGAAATGTAAAGGTCAGTGTTGTCTTTTCAGTCCAGCTATTCATTTTTGGTGGATTCTAATTCCATCGCCATATTGTATCCAAGCTTCAAGCAGCAAACTAAATGACAAGGATGGGAGTGTTAATTAAGTCCTGTTAAATTTTAAATTTTATAAAAATAATTTAAAATATAAATATTTAAATTTAGTTAAATTTAATTTAAATATATTTAAAATATAAAAAATATGAACTTAATTAAATTTAATTCAAATTTTAAATTTTTAAATGAAAACGAATTCAAATCATTATTGTACTGATTCTACTCAACTCAAATAGATACAATGAGAGAGACAATAAATAGCTTTG
>JAVXUL010000016.1:6808201-6823319 GCA_035590515.1 Trichilia minutiflora | reverse complement strand
TTTATAGTGTTTTTATTTTTTTATTAATTTTTAAAATTTTTTTAAAAATTATAATTATTTATTATTTATTTATTTAATTAATTAATTTATTTATTTATTTAATATAAATAGACTGACCCGTTTAGTCCGGTAGCCTGACAAGTTGAGTTAGGATTGAGAATATTAATCCGTTTATTAAACATGTCAACCTAATCCAACTCGTTTAAATACTCAATTCAAAATGGATCGAATCGATTAAACCTGATTCGACCCGTTTGACACCCCTAATTGTAGGAAGCCCCAGCTCAAGCCTGGATTGAGGAAGCCGTATTATTCCGCCCGTATGTTGTAGGAAGCCCCAACTCAGGCCTAATCCAGGCTTGTCTACTCCACCAACACTGGAATACACTTGACCATTGACAAAACCAATTGGGCCCACGTATTGAAAGATATTCTACCATTTTGATTTCTAGGAGGCTTAGGAATTTCTTCTGGGTAAGCATCTATCAAACCAATGTTTCAGATTCTAAAAAGTCCACATAATACTATGTTCTCGCTAGCTTTAGCAACTGCAAATCCAAAAAGACTTGGGATCAAAGTTGAAGGTAATTTACTTTGCACTTATCTTTAGCGAACTAGTCTTCATGAAAACCATAATCACAACTTTTTTAATGGTAGATTTCATAGTCTATAACCTTGGGTATATCCAAATGGTAAAGAAAAGCGCTGTTCTGGCCTTACATCCAAAATTATGTAAAGTTTGGATGTCGAAAATTACTGCACTTCTACTTAACTTTAAAAACTCTTTAATACCATATCACTCCGCTTAAATTTGACGACTAAAATTATGAATATAATCAACATCCAGCTACTCCCAAACATTCCAGAGCAGCAACAAAACCGGAAAAAGAAGATTAAATTAAATTTGACAATTTGCAATTTGAACAATATTCCAAGGCCAAAAAAATGAATTGTCATTAAGATAATAGAAGTGTGCATGTTGCATAAACAACCAAAAGAAATCCTCTCAAAATTGTGATACAAAATTTTAGCATAACCAAATAACAAGCAAATGATCATGTTCAAAATAAATAGAAAATGGGATACAAGTAACACTCTAAGCACTTTTATCAGCCTTTGCAGCAGTGGCAGCAGCTTGTCCACGAAGACGACCAGTCCTCCTTGCAGCAATAAGACCAACCTTTTGGCCAGGAGGAGCGTCTCGGCGAACGGTACTAGCATGCCCAATGTGCTGGTGGTTACCACCACCGTGGGGATGCTCCACAGGATTCATGGCAACACCTCGGACCTTGGGCCAGCAGTTCCTCTTGACCCTGAACTTATGATATGCATTTCCTGCCTTCAACAATGGCTTCTCAGTTCTTCCTCCACCCGCAACTTGACCAATCATAGCACGACACCCACTTGGCACAATCTTCTTGGCCCCAGATGGGAGCTTAATCCTAGATATATACAATAAACATCCAAATTAACAAATACAAGCCAATGTAAGGCTTCAAAATCAAGATCAGAAACACACAAGAGGAAAATGATTAAACACCATCCCATCTCAATTACATACTTCAACCAAAAGACTTTATCAAACTTAATCAATGCCCTCCACTAGTACCACATCTAGCCTCAAAGTTGCTAGACAAAACAAATTCCATCTCAATAGCTCAGAAGGTGAAAATGTACCACATGGCCCAATGCCACCAACTCTTAATCTTTAGAAACTGTTGCAAGACCCAAAAGATTACAAAACTGTACTAAATAGATACATAACGAATACCAAACTTCAATCTCACAATCCGTTCACAGATATCTAACAGATAACATAAAAAGAACATTAGCAGGCAACTAACTATCAACATAATTGAACACAAAGGAATGGTTGCAATAAAACTAGAGAGACAAAGCAAAATTCATTCAAAATCAACTAGCCATAAGTGTTCAAAATGATCAAGCCTCGATAGCTAGACAAGAGGTTCCCAAACGATCAAGCCGCGGCCTGATGGACCCAAGTGAACATGACCATCCAACGTTTACACGATAGACAAAGATAACATTTGAAACATCAAACACTTGATATTTTAACCGTTCATACGCTTACTACGTTGATATCAATGACCGATCAAGAAAATCAAAACCAAAATTTCTAGCAAAGACCCATCCCCAACCAATCTTCAACCAATAAGCCCATTTCCGAAAACCATCAAATAAATGTAATATAAATAAAACCCAACAATATACGTAGATATTGAAACCCAATCACTTAAATTAATTTAAAAAATTACCTAGTGGTGTCGTTATCAGGATTATGACTAACCACAACGGCATAATCACCGGAGCATCTCGCAAACACACCACGATCACCAACGTGATGCTCGACGTTACATACCACCGCTCCTTCAGGAATCGAACGCAAAGGCAAGACATTTCCGACCACAAGAGTCGCCTTCTTTCCACAGTACACGAACTGCCCAGTGTAAATCCCTTCAGCGGCCACGAATAGTTCCTTTTGGTGCTGGTACCGGAAGGGGTGCCGAAACGAGATCCGAGCAAGTGGTGCACCACGACCGGGATCATGGATGATTTCCGTCACAACGCCCTTCAAATAGCCATTGCGTTCGCCGAAATCGAGCGAACGGAAACGCGCTGGACCCTTGCGGTGGTGGGTGTGGGACTTGAAGACAGACCCAGCTCCCTTACGCTGTGCTCGGATGACTCTACCCATTGGAGTCGACTGGGTGACTCAGCTCTGTTTAGGGTTTCTTAGAGTTGAGGCGCAGCTGGGATGCAAAACAGAGATTGTGCGAAGGGTTTATATGCCGTTGCAGGTAGGGGTTTACTTTTCTATGCGAATTCACGATATTGACCTGCTTCGTGCTTCCTGCTCTAGCGAGAAAGTGCTTTGGGGATAAATAACTTTTCATGTATTTCAATAACATTTTAAAAAATGTTTAATTTTTCTTTTTCTTTTTATCTTTTCCCTATGTGTGTTATGAAAACGTGCACACAAGATAAAAACAAAAAACATGCACACAGTCGCACGCTTTTTATCCACTTAACTTCGTGGTATTGTTAATTTTATTTTGATATTATAAGTTTTTTGGTTTTTTAATCGAGTTATCTGAATTAATTTACGTATATTTTAATTAATTTTTGAAAGAGCTTAATATAATATCTCATCATCACGATCCCCACTTAAATTATAAACACACTCAAAAAATCGAATTCAAAAATCAAAATCGTGTGTTTAACTACACGATCCCAAATTTACTTTTACTAGTTGAGTTATCCATGCGTAGGTATTATAAAGTATAAATAATACATATTGATTATAACATGAACTGTTTGTGATTTGCTAATTTGTCACTTATTAAAAAAAGAAAAAAATTGATGCTAACTTTTCTACATTTTAGTTTTGTTTGTTAAATTTAATCATAGACTTGCCTTGTTTCTAAAATAAACTAGCAAGAAGTTATAATTTGTCATAGAAAGAAATTTTTATTGTTTATTTTATTTTAAAAATATTTTTAGGAATATTTTATTTTATTTTTTATTTTTAAAAAATATTTTATACTACCCTATTGGAAATCAATATTTTTACAAGTAAATTCTTTTTATCATTCTTTTTTCAAAAAATTCTTTCTTTCCTGCTTTTTTTAATTATAAAATGTTAACATTTTATTTTATCACCATGCTAGAAATGCTCTTTTTAAATAAATGAGTTTTCTATAACAGCAAGTCTACAATTAAAATGGTTGATTATGATACAACATAATTATTCTCAAAGAAATTTTAATTGACTATTTAAATAAATAATTTATTTTTCATGAAAACTATTTCACATTTTCTTTAATTTAATTTTATCTACAAGCTTATGAAAATACTAACCTATCTAATTCAAATTACAGGTCAAATCAGTGAAATAATGAACGGTTCGATTTAACAACTAACGATAATGCAATAGATCGAACGTTGTCATTCCGATACCGATGCAGCGGTGCTAAATAGTCGTCCAATGGAAAGCAAGTTAGAGAAAAAATCTTCGATCTCTTATCTTTGGTGCTTTAAGAGTGATCAAACGCTGTTAACCTGGGACCGGTGCTAAGCAGTCGTTCAATGGAGAATAAGTTAAAGAAAAAATCCTCGGCTTCTCATCTTTGACGTTTTAATAAAATATAAGACCTAGGGTTTGAATATGGACCAATATTAAACTTTTTTTTTTTGGAAACCCGAAAACTCCAACCGCTAGCCAATGTCCCGGGATTTGCCATGGAGGACCCAGACCCTCGACTACTCTTGAGCAGCGTCATTGGGACGGGACCCAAGCCTAAGTCAGACAGTGTCCTGTAGTACCCTACGACAGATAAGTACCTTACGACAGACGGTACCAAACGACTGAAGAAAATCGAGACCTGATCCCCCTAAACGCTTCAACAGAGGTGACCTGGGGGGAATCAAACTTGGGACCTTGAGGTCCTAAATCCAACCCCCATCACCAGGCCACCTCTTGGGGGTTGGACCAATATTAAACAATCATCTAATATATCTTACCATCAGACCACACCCTGAAGAGCTGATAAATTTTCAAACCATCATATATTAATCACATACAAAAAAAAAATAATAATAATAGCACGAACTGGATGTTAAGAATATTAACAAATTTGAAGCAAAATGTATAAAAATAAATTAAATAAGTTAGATGCACATGGTGAGGTTATGCATATACATAAATGATATCGTATCGTATATCGTATATTATATGATTCTAATTATTACAAAGAGCATACGGTAATCTCTCTTATCCTCTATTATCAATATAAAGTTATGGTCCTTATTCCTCAAGAAACATAAAATTCATGTTTTCTATCTCATTTTTATTTTATTTATTGATAAATACAATATTATATAAATAATTATAATTTGTTTTAGACATTTAAAAAGTTTTATCATATAAATGGTTATTATCAAAGTTAATGTATATTTTGCTATGAAAGCACTTAAGACATTAGTTGTCATTTGACAACATTAAGAGGTGAGTGTACTTCACTTAAACAATCTAAATTTTTAGTAGAATCTATTTAACATTAAGATATTTTGTGATCTCATATAATTATTTTTTATTTTTATGTTAAATATTAATTAAATTATGAGTGAATCTTATTAGATATCAAATATATTTTACAAATTTATTTTCAAAGTTAAGTAAATATCAGTTATATTAAATATGCTTTTAATCGATTTAGTGAAGTAAAATTTAATTACAATAAAATAAAATCTTGTAAATTGAGAGACCCCCGAGAAATATTATTATTTTGTCCTAAGTTTGGCATTTGTGAAAAAAAGTTAATACTTGTTGATACCACCTGATTTTCTTTCTTTCCTTCAATTTAAACTTATAATTTAGATGGACTACATTGTTCATCCTTTTTTTTTTTTTTTAAATTGAAAGGCGTCTCTTGTTAATTTGTTTAACAGATATTTTCTGAAAAATTGTTGACAAGAATGGGGAATTGAAAGAATCCAAATCCAAATATATACTGGGTACGTTGAGTTTGCACGAGGCATCTCACTTAGCTAAACAAGATGAAGAAATATTATTGCAAGCCATGGAATATACAACTCATGGCACCTCGTAACAGTAGCTTGTTGGTCAAGCCTTGAATCTTCCAAGACATTTTAGGACGGAAATGTTGGAAGCCAGAAACTACAATATATATGAATATACCAAGGAATGGGATTAAATATAGGATCTTTAATTTGGAAAAAGCAATGTTAGATTTTAACATGGTTCAGTCCCTGCATCAAGAAGAGTTGGTTGAAATAAGCAAGAGAGAGGAGATGTTGTATCAAGTATAGAATGTTCCGTGAGGAAGGAGAGAATGTCATACGAAGAAGAAGCCAGGAAACACATACGGCAACTCGTTCCCAGGTCGTGGATAGAGTTCAACCGTAGCTCCATTTGCACAGCTTCCTTTATCGATCATCAAGGCTTCCTTAACTGGTCATTTATCAGCAGGGAGATTTGGGAGTACTAGTTAGCACTTTGGTAGTCATCAAGGCTTCCTTAATGCTAGAACTTCCCTAGTCATATTTTTCTGTATTTGCAGAATATTTCAAGGGAAATTCGAGTTTGTTTGTTTAAAATTAATGCATGTTGATTAGTTTAAACTTTGTAAGTTCCAAGAAATTCAAACTATTAAAAGTCTTAAATGTCCCTCGTACATAGCTTTGGGAATATGGTATATGTGCTGTGCTCCAAGTACAAATCTCTTCCACTAATGGTGATAATTTTTTTATTTTAATAAATATTAAAGATATAAATTCTTTATATATATATATATATATATAATTTATATAAACAAATATAATAATATTTTAGTTCTCATATTGTTTATATTTATAAAAAAATAAGAAAAATTTTATAGAAATAAAACAAATTACATGTGCTGTATTGTAACGTCAATTTGTAAAGAAGGTTAGACCTTTAATATTATTATTTTCATTTTAATATATTAAAATAAAAGGTATATCACAAAACTATCCTAAAAATTTAAACTAATATGAAACAGTCTTAAATTTATTTAATGACAGATTGAAGGGTCTAAAATGTGTTACGTTATCTAGTTTTGATGACACTATACATTAATTTAATATAAATCGAAAAATTTTAGGGTTGGCTTAGTGGTAGGAGTTGGATTTAGAATCTCAAGATTTTAAGGTCGATTTCAACTCTAGGATTTTCTCTGTTGAAGTGTTAAGGAGGTTAGGTCAGAGATTTTTTTTTATACTTGATACAATTATATATGATCTCTGTATACAATTGTATATGATCTCTGTATATGTATTATGTGATTTAGGATGACTGTGAGGTTATTCATAAGATCTTATTCTCAACGGGTGTATCAATCCTATGTTCGATTGGATGTTTCGATGATGACTGGATATAAGAGTTTGTTCTATATTAAAAAAAAATCTATTAGACAAAATATGTGTCAAAATACAAATGAAACTGAAAACACAACCTCAAAATCAATTTAATATATAAAAATAGAATAATTGATGGAAATGCAACCAATAAAATCAGAGCAACAAAGACAAATGCATACGAAGAACAATTAAAAAATACCTTAAATTCGCAGCGAAATCCTAACATTGACCTCTTATTCATGTGAATTGTAAAGATTTTTTTTCACAGGATTCAAGACCAAAGCTGAGAGAAAATGATTATAGTTCTCCCACACCAAATGTGCACCAAGCTTGGAAATAGGTTGTGCGAAAATATCCCTCAATTAAACGTGCGACATAAGTATTTTGCAAGAATCACGATGATAAATCGAAGTATAGATTCGAAATCCATCGTTTCTTTGGTTTATCTCTTCCTAATTCTCTTAAATTCAACTCACTATATGAAAATATGATTCGAAATCCTCCGTTTCATTAATTTGTCTCTTCCTAATTCTCCCAAGTTCAACTTACTGTATGAATATAGGATTGACATTTTCAGATTGCAGTTTCAATAAAAGAATAAAGTTGCATGCTTTTACAAATTTGCCCCCCAATTAAAAGTCAAATGATAGTCAACTAAAGTCAAATTACTATCTGGGAGTGATATGTTCTCCAAATTTTTTTTTCTCTGCGTGCATTTTTATTTTCTAAAATGCCACCATGCTTCGAAGTCACACGTGTGCTGCAAAAAGTTAGAGCGTGCGAAACCTAAGCCGGACTTCTCCAACAGATAAGGCCTTCGACAAAATTCACTCAGTCCCAGTCACAAACAGATTCCACAATCTCGCCATGATGGGCCATCAACTTCTTCCTCAGGTACTCTTTCGCTTTATACGATTTTAGTTTATACTTACAACCCTTACAATACTGTTTGTTTGATGCAATTTCAAAAAATTTATGAGAATTTATGCATTTTTTTTTCTGTCAAGGCTCTGCATATGATCCCAAGAGGTTCTACTCAGTGTCTTCCTTCAAAGAAATTAGGGTTTTCTACTGGTCTTGCTCGCAGTACCGTCATGAGTCACAGGGTTTCAGTCTCCAGAGCTTCAGCGAAGCCAATTGGGTGGAATTTGGGCTTCTTTGTAAACTCACCAGTGAAAGGAAATTTTGTCGTGAGAGCGGAATCAAATGAAGCTGAGGCGGGTGAGAGTGTCGAAGAGAAGCAACAAGATGCTGTTGAAGCAGAAGGTGAGGTTAAGGTTGAAGAAGAAGAAGAAGTGAAAGCACCCAGAAAGCCTATCGTTAAGCTTGGAGACATAATGGGGGTAATAATCTTAATTTCTTGTATTAATGCTTTGTCTGGTTGCCAAAAAATGTGGGAAAATGGGATTCTTACAACTGGGAAATTAACTGTACTTTTGAGATAACTTTGCTGTGGAGCATGGAGAAATTATGATTTGGATTATGAAATTTCGTTTCATGTACATTTGTAAGACATGTTTCTGTTCGTTGAGTAGATACTAAACAAAAGGGCGGTTGAGGCATCTGAGAAGGAAAGACCAATTCCAGATATAAGGACGGGTGATGTTGTGGAGATTAAATTGGTAATTTTGGTTTCTAATTATCTTTAACAGGTTCTTATTATATGTTCAAGTGAAATTCCTGAGATTTTTAGTTTATATGGTTGGTTTACAGGAAGTTCCTGAAAATAGGCGTAGGTTGTCAGTTTACAAAGGTATTGTTATGTCAAGGCAAAACGCTGGTATCCACACTACCATTCGAATCCGGAGGATTATTGCTGGCATAGGGGTTGAGATTGTATTTCCAATGTGAGTGTTTCTGTTTCAGTAATGCTAAATCTCACTGAAGACTTTGTTTTCTATTTTGGTAAAGGATTAATTTGATGATTGAAAATTCCTCTAATAAACTAGCTAGTATGATTTTACTCGAATGTGATCAGCAAATCATGGAGGAAACCAGAATGCTATATCTGCTACCTTAAATTGTTGGCCTACATTTTCTATCCTGGTATCCTGGTATAGGGTCATGATGAAACTCCAAGGAGCACAAAATCCCCAACACCATGATTTAGGTTTATTAGATGTGCCATTAATCAGGGATGCCTTTCTTTGGTCCACTGAATTGATAAAATCTCTGGTTTTCCTTGTAGAAATAAGGCAAATATGGAATTTGCTTGAGGAATTAACATATAACTTGTATCAATAAGAAGTGAGTTCCTTGCTAGAAGGAACATATTTTTCCTGAGAATATTCTTTACCTGTCAGTTTGAATTTTATGAGTAATTGCTCTAAATTTTTTTGCTGCATCCTAACCTACTGATTTTAGTATGCATCTGTTGAGTTTTGATGTGTAGGTGTGCTCGTCCCTCATGATCAACACATTGCAATTTATATTCATTTGCTTCTCTTTAAAGAATGAGTGCAACGTGCTAACCATCTGGTGATTAGTGTTGAGGCTATAGGCCTCTTCTTATTGCCTTTTTGATGGTATTATCCTGGTGTCCTAAAAAAAATTTACTGAATCAAAGAACAATATGTTCATTTTTCTCAAATTAATCTCGCACTCAGACCATAAGTTCAAATTTCTTTTAGGTGGTGCAGAAGCCCAGTTAAAAAGAAGGTTTTAATCCTCTTTTGTTTACTATCTGTTATCAATTGAGCGTTATCAGAGTGATGTGGAAAGTATCTGGCAAGCCATGGAAGAAGACTTTTAGATAGTTTTGGGGCTATGCATCTTCTCTAGAGTCTAGTATGTGAATGTTGTCTAAAGTTTATTACCTTCACAATGTTATTTAATCCATTGAGAAGGTCATTGATTCATTAATACCACATGCTCTCTGAATGGTGATTGACTTTCATTCATACATTAGGATGCACCTTGTTAATGAACAAATGTAGTAAGGTTATTATCAAGAATGTGACATGCTGTTATTCCATCATTCTCAACTCTTGAGTCTTTGAGTTTGGACCGAAGTAGACTTCATAGTTTATCTTTGATGCCTTCAACAAGCTAGCAAAAATAATTCAAAATTGAATGTCTAATTTGAGAGTTGTGATACAACTCCAGCAAAATTGATGCCTAAAATTCGTTGTAAAAGGTGTTTCAATTTGTGATGATATTAATGGTCCAAACAAATTTTCATCATGAAATTTGCTGTTCTCTCTGTATAATATGTTTTCCATTTATGCTATTTAGAAAGTAATCAGAAGAAAAGAGGGAGCATGTGAGCTGATTTTCCTCCTCCTTTTTTTTTTTTTTTTAAATTATAAAAAAGAGGTGATCTAATCAATGTTTCATCTCTTGTTACTGCAGTTATTCACCAAACATAAAGGAGATAAGAGTAGTCAGCCACAGGAAAGTCCGGAGGGCGCGGCTATACTATCTGAGAGACAAGCTTCCTAGATTCTCCACTTTCAAATGAAAAACACCATAGCTGCTACTCTTTCGTTGCTTTTACCGTCAAAGCCGCTTTCTGAATCGTGAGATGTTGTAGAAACTGTAATGTCTAGTTCCATTTTTACCTTTTTTACTTTTAATTTCTTGAAAATTATTTTGTTCATAGATGATTAGAGATGCCTTGTTGCGGAGCTAAACCAATCACCAATCTCAGTTATTTCAGCTTCAAGTTTACTTTGGCGGGGCTAAACCAATCATCAATCCAGATTTCCAGCCATCTCTGGTTTAGCCTTTATGCTAAAACTTTTTTCAGTCAGGGAATGTTTGTAAAAATTCACCCAAACTTTCTTTTATTACAGTATTTTTGTCTATTTGAAAGCTAGTTAATCAATCAAAAATATGAAAACAATCAAAAGTAACCTTATCTTTTAATTTATAATTATTCACAGAGCGAATAATTTTAATCAATAAATTATTTTAATAAAAAATATTGTAATATTTAAAATAATTTTAGTTTAGTTTTTTTATTAAAACCTTTTATTTATTGGAATTATTAGTTTGATAGAGAAAAATAATAATATAAATAAAAATAAATTAAGAATATGTTTGAAAAAAATTATTTTATCTGTTAAGTGAAAGTATTATTGTTATTTCTCCAAAATAAATAAAATTCTTATTTTAAATTGTCTTAGTTGGTAGTTAAAATTATTTTTGCCTATGATGATTTCTTTTGTATATTTTAAAGAAAATAAAGAACAAATACTTCTATCTATGTTGCAAAAAAAAAAAATACTCCTATTTAATATACAAAATAAAAATATTTTTATAGAATTCTTAGTATTTTCTTAATTTTTATTTAATTGTTATTATTATTTGTGTGAATTAATAATTTTGATAGAAAAATAATATTAAGGTTATTTTAAATATCATAATATATTTTTATTAAATAATTTATTCGTTAAAATTATTAACTTACAAAATAAACAATAATTATATAAATAAAAGTAAGTTAAAAAATGAAATTAGTTTAAATATTTTAATATTTTTTAATTGATCAACCAACACTCAAATAATGGACGAAGACAATGTAGAAAATAGCCCTTTTCAGACGGTAGGATGCCCCTCAAAGGGAAGGGAACTTGATTTATACTAATTGTTTTTCTGCGATAAATTGTCTTTGATTGTTGGATTGTAACATGTGCTTGTTTAAGTTTCTATGGTACAGTTGATATTATTTTTGTATTTATTTTCTAAAATGATTTTTAGTGTTTTTAATTGAATATTTTTTGGATTTAGAAAGTGCGATCTAATAAATACTATGCTTTTAAATCTTAATTTTTATACTTTTAAACAATAATTTTTCTTTTTGAATATGGTATTTTGATATTTTTTTTCACTATATTTACATAATTAATTAAATTTTATGAGTCCTTTTTTACAATCTGAAATGATGTTTAATGACCAGCTCTGGTATTCATAATTAAGTAATAGAATGATGTTTAATGATGTTTAAGGTAAATACACACACACACTCTATTATTCGTAGAATTAAGTAATGGAATTAATCTTTGTTTATCAGTCATTTGCTCATACAAATCTTTATTTACGCAATTATTTATTTAGTTAATTGAGCACGGGAGGAAAAGAAGTGGGTCACTTAGTATGCAGCAGGGAAAAGCAGACGAGGATCCAATAATTCTAATTCCGGAGAGGTCACGAAACGAAATCGAATGGTAAATAAGGCACGTAAACGATAACCAAAATCTGACGGTAGCAAAAGCAAAGCAAACAATCAAATATGAAAAAAGGCGCCATTTCTTTTAATAAATTAAAAGCCAGGTAAAAGTAAGCAATGCGTTTTTTCTCATGCGACTTTTAAAGGGGGGTATTATCATTTACTTCTTTTAAAATTTAATAATATTTTATTTAAATAAGTATAATTATAAATATAATTATTTACTTCTTTTTTTAAATTATTATCAACAGTTATTTTTATATATTCATGTATAATAATAAAATTATATACAATTATTTATTTATTTTATATTATATATATACATACTTACTATTAAAAGTAAAAAATTAACTTCCTATAATTTTAAGAAAGAGGAGAGATAAATATATATTTTTTATATTTTTATTATTTAAAAAAAAAATTAAACTTTTACAGGTAATTGATAATAATAACCCACTTGTAAATGATACGGGAGGGATTAACGAAAGAAAATGGCTCTTACCAAATTTAGAGCACAGCAGACCTAACCTTGTACGCCCATGTGCCTTTAAACTGGGTCCCGCTTTCAGTCTGTTACTTTTGAACCGGGCTTTTCTATCTTATTTATACGCCACTTGTCACCTTCGATTCTCTACCTCTCCTCTCTCTGTGCTCTGATTGAATCGGCTCCACTTTTGCGTCGTGCCAGACACTACCGCGGTTAACGACAGAAGGATTTGAGAGCACAAAATCACCGTACTACCAAGAACACCACCGGGTTTAAATCTAATTTAGACCACCTGAAAAGAGGAGTCCCAAAACTTTTGCCGAAATTATCGGGCCCCTTAAACTGTTTGTTTGAACCGAGACAATTCTGTTGCACCACATGTTAGTATTTTTTTTCCTTACTTGTTCTTTTTCTTTTACTGTTGAAAATTTTGTTGGTTACGAAGAATTCCATTATTTTTTTGTTGTCTTCTGTCCAACATTGTTCTTTTTGTTTTTTGCTCCATGGATTAGGAGATTGAGCTTGTTGACTTAGGGTTTGTTTCTTGTATTTTGTGTTTTAAGTCTGTGACAGCATATGGTGATTTGAGTGACTGAGCAGTCGTTGATTGGTGAGGGACGCAATATTTGATTGATCTGGAGGTGTGGCATAGTCATGACAGCCGGTGGCGGTAATCAATTGATCTCTGTTCTTCCCGATGAGCTCAAGTTCATATGTATGTATCTTTTCTATTCTCTCCCCCTTATATAATTGTTTATGTGTATGAATTTGTATCCCAGCATAAACACATAATTGTTTGTGTATGAATTTCTCCCTACAAGTTGGTATGTGTTTGTGTTTTCATTTGTAGAAAAAGGACTTTCTAGCAGTTTTATTGTTCATTTTATAACTATTTGGAAGTTGATAGTACGGTACATGAAACAGACATTTGGCTCTGGTATGGGTTAAATTGAGATAGATTAAAGTTTGATGTATTAATTTGCCGGGAGTTTAACAATTGTGTTTGTGGTAAGGAATATGAGTATAACTAACATGAGGATGAGAATGCAGTGAGGGATGGAAGCAGAGGGAGCTATTAATTGTAGATGACAAAATTGTAGGACAATGTGAGTATCTGTGTTAGGTAGTGTAAATTGGTCATTTTCATAGATATTTGAGAAGATGATGGATCATCTTTTTGTTCATTTATTATTTTGCTTATCTAATTTAGAATCTTATGTCGTAATTGGGGTGTCTTGAGTTTTCTTGATGTTATGCATTTGCTGCTCCTTTCGTTGTTGGAATATTGAGGTTGTTTGACTTGGAAGAACATGTCTAGGGCAACTTTATATGTGATATTATAAAGATACCTTGAGTGGTTATGGATATAAGTGCCAGTTATTTGGAAGTTTTTACTTTCCTTCTGTTGGATTTAAAGTGCTTTCTAAGATTACTTTTCCTGGGTTGCACTGTTCCATTCACTTTTGTGTTTCTATTCGTTTTCATGCACATGAATGCTCTATGGCTCCCTTTTGTATTTGGCTTTCTTAGGGTACTAAAGAGGTCAATGCATGTCCCTTTTGTTGGTCAAGTACTATGCTAACTGAACTTCTATAGTGTAATAAATAATCAACATAAACTGATATGAGATGTTTCCTATCCATAAGAAAGAATAATAACCATAGTAAGAGATACATTCATGTAGTATAAGTAAATTGAATGCCAAAGTGAACCTGATAAATATTTAATGGAGATTGTAAACTTTTTGGTGTGCATTTATGCTAGACAGCTGAATCAATTTGAACAAAGTAAAACCTGTTTGAAAGTTAATTTTGGAATAATTGGTTTCAACTCTATTTTGGCATGCCTGTTGATTTGTTGGAATGGATAATACTCAAATGAGTACTGGAAAAGGCTTCATTTGTCATATATTTTCCTTTCAATGCTAGTGTCGTTGTAGAATTAATTATGACTGTTTTCTTGGTTTTCAAGCATCTTTCAATAGTAGCTGTTTAATAAAGGTATTCTGAGCTTACGATCACAAGTTTCATATTGCAGTTGAGCTAGAAAAACAATGCTTTTGTGATCTTGAAGTTATGAACAACACAGAACATCATGTTGCTTTCAAGGTACGTCTCTATTACTTTGCAATTTCATTGTCTAGGAATTTGTATGGTTCAAGCCATCCTAAAATTTATTTAAATTGTGTTTCATTGACACGTTTTCCTTTTTTTACCAGGTGAAAACCACTTCACCAAAGAAGTACTTTGTAAGACCAAACACCGGTGTGATACAGGCCTGGGATTCGTGTATCATCAGAGGTACTATATACTATTTCCTTTTTAATTTTGATAGCTCTTTCTCCTTGTGGATTCATGCTGTTTATGGTCAATAATGCTTTTGAAGGGGATAGGGTAGAAGTGGAAACAGAGTAATTGCTAGCTTTGTCTAATTGTATGCCACTGCCTTGTTTACCAGTTTGCCATTAACTCATAAGTTTTTCCATTTTCCCTTCAGCATTTTAACATTTAATATAAATTTTAACTAATTGATGGGCTTGC
>JAVXUL010000016.1:6783599-6796759 GCA_035590515.1 Trichilia minutiflora | reverse complement strand
AAACCCTCTAAAAATAGAGGATAGAATTGAGGATATAAATTATTTTTTTTTGTTATATCAATTTAATAATAAATAAAATTAAATATATTAGAAAGTTTAATTATATTTACAAGATGTATTTTATATACTTATATCTTTAAGAAGATAATTCGATACATTCGATATGCTATAAGGAATGAAAAACTATGGCCCGATCCGTATCACAAAAGTTCCATCCGTTATTTACATGGCGAGATGGATCTGATCTAATCTGGATCCTGATTTACTTGGCGGGAATGCACGTGCTAAATCTCCAATTTCAAACGTGCATCTCTCCCGCCTCTATCACCTTTCGTTTTTTGTGCCGTCTTTCTCTGCACTAATCTATTTCTTTCTCTACCAAACCCTAACTTTTCTCTCCTCCTGAACTCGTGATGCCAACTCAGCAACTCACCAACGTGTCAGCGTCGGAAAAGGCATGGCACGTACTTGCGCTCCTCCTTGCCCTAGGCCGCCCGTCCAGGCCAGCTGAAATCGCGTCCCGATGCACGCTCTTCCGCGCTACTCCCGACCTCATACAGTTCCTCTGCCACATTCCTAACTCACCGATCTCATTAACGAACAATCTATACATCACTCTATCTCCTACTTCCTTACTAATTTTTGCCGATTTTGTTACCAAAAATTTCGGTATATCCTATGCTTTCAGGTCATGGCTTGAAGGTAGGTCTTGCCCCGAGGATTTATTTAGAACGAATGTTATGAGGCGAAAGCGAATTCGTTTTGATGATTCAGATGATTGTGAAGGTAATTTGTTTTTGTTTTTTATTCTTTTTTAAAAATTTTATTTTTCCTTTGTGTTTTGGCATTAGATTTGATTTTGTTCGTGTGTTGATTTTCAGTGCCTTTGCCTAAGAGAATTCCGAGTTCTGTTACGAAGGTATTTTTAGCTAACATATTCCATTTTTATGTAGAGTGATTTGCTTACGGTTGTAGTGGTGTTGGCTATTATTTCTACTCAATTAGGTTTTCGTAGTTGGCGGAGTCATTTGATTTGCAATTTTAAAGCAGTTTCCAAAATGTAAGGTCTAATTTGGAAATTTAGAAGTAATATAAAGAATTTCTGAATTGCAAATCGAAAATATTGGCCCTAAAGCAAACCCACTTTCTTTTTTCCCCTTTTAAAAGTAATTGATAATTTTGCAAATTAAACTTTGATTTTGTTTATTGTTTAACCATGTACAATGTAGTTATTATCTCCAACTACTGTTAAATGAAAAACATTACTGCAGGTACATTATCATATAACTGATGGCATCAGCGGGAGCATAGATACATATCAAAATGACATGTCAGCGGTAAATCAAGTAATACTCAAGCCTCCCTTTTTCCACAAGTTCAGTTCTGGACAATTGAGCTGTAAACTTAGGGAGACTGTACATATAAAAGGTGAAGCTGGAATGAAGGTGGTTTTACGAAGAGTGGTGCCAAAAAGATTGATGTATGGTGAGTTTGACTCAGAATTAACACTTCAAGATAGATCAATGAATGGTGATGTGCATGTAAAGAGTAGCATACGCATTGATCCCACATCTTGTCTTGAAGATATGAAACAAAGCAATGCGTCATCAGCTAAGATTGGGATTGTTAATGGCGTTTGTAATGCTACAGCTACTAAAATTATTGAAAGTGAAAGAATTGTTGAAGGCAAGGAGAAAGAACACTTAATTGACTTAGGTGGTGAAGAAAGAATGGAAAACCTCTTCCCACAATTTGATACTGCCGTGAATGATGTACCACCTGAAAGTGAATATAAAAAACTTAGTGCTTTGAGTTCTGATGGGAGAAAGCCATCTATGGATAATGAGCACGACATTAATGTCAGTACGAGGGATACAATACTAGCAACTGAGCTTCCCATTACAAATAAGCAGTTAAGGAAACCCTCTACCAAGACAAAATTCTTGTGCAGGGATAGGATGGATCCAAAACTGCAGGCCCTCAGCAAGTCTTCAGGGCAATGTAAGGCTTTTAATATTTCCAAAGAGAAGCACAGCAAAAGAGATCAGGTGCCAGTTATCATTGCACTGAAAGCAATGGAGAAGCAAAATGATATTAAAGATGAAAAGGGTTACTCTGCCACAATTTTTCCTACGGTAGGCTCCTTTCATATATCCTAATAATTGTTTGATCCATAATTTTTGCCATTCTAATTGTGCTAAAGCCACTGTTTAGAGAGTAAGTTGTGCATCGTGTTTTTTATTGTTATTTGAGAATCACTGATGCTTGTTTTGTAGGATCAAACAAAACCAAAAGTGCTGCCCAACTTTGAATCGTATATCATAGAAGTGGAAGAGGGTTCAGGTATCACTATTGTTGTAATTATTTTTTATAAACATCCTTGTCTTCTTGTTTATTATTGTCCGGATGTTAGTGTTAACTTCGAGCTGGTAGGTGGCTATGGCACTGTCTACAGAGCACGGAGGAAGAATAATGGAACTATAGTGGCTATTAAATGTAAGTTAGCAACCTTTTATCTTTTCGTTTCCTCTTTTAGTTGTCCATGTATGTAGTTGAGGATAGTACAAACTGCATATAGATGTTGTGTATCTGTGATCTTGAACTTTTTTTTGTCCTTTGAACCAAAAGTTGAAGTAGCTCTGCGATTAGGGGTAGGCATGGTTCAAAATCTCGAAAAACCAAACTGGTTCTTACACACCTATAACTCATGCAACTTTTCCTCAGCAAATGCTAATATCACTCCGTGTGTTTTTAACTTTACAGGTCCGCATGCAAATGCTAATAAACATCATGTTAACAACGAACTGAGAATGTTGGAACGATTTGGGTAAGATTGCTGAAAATTCACTTGCAACATTTATATTGTGTGCTGAGGTTAGAAATTTTGACTTATAATATGCAAATTATTATTTTTTTCTTTCAGAGGGAAAAACTTTATAATAAAATATCAAGGCAGTTTTAAGAGTTGCGATTTTGATTGCTTTGTTCTAGAGCATGTAGAGCACGACAGACCTGAGGTAGTTTTTAAATACTTAAATTGCCATACATTGTTTGCCTTTCTTATGTTTTTTCCTTTGACTTTTCTCTTTGTTTTAATTGTTAGGTATTGAAAAAAGAGATAGATATCTCTCAGTTACAGTGGTATGGCTACTGTATGTTCAGAGCACTGGCAAGTCTGCATAAGCAGGTGTACATTATAGCTGCAGACAGCCTATACAGATTTACATGCTTCGAATATGTTAGGATTTCATGGTCTTAAACATTCTTTACGTACTTGCAGGGAGTAGTTCATAGAGATGTTAAGCCTGGCAACTTTCTCTTCTCTCGTAAGGCTATGAAAGGTTATCTTATTGACTTTAATCTTGCTACGGTTAGTGATGCTTGTCTTGATCTACTTCTTTTAATTGTTTGTATTCTTCTTTTTTCCCTGGCTTTCTTATTGTGTAGATTAATGATTTTAATTGTTTTGTTCTTTTTCTTCAACAGGATCTGCATCAGAAATTTGGAACCATAAGTACGCTCCCAATATTGTCTTGATTTAATAAACAAAGAATAATTTTGGCAAAATTTTTAGTTCTAAGAATGAATAAGAATGAACACTTTGATTTCACTCAGCAGATGGTTTTGTAACTGATAAATATTTTTTAAAAAAGTATAAGACCAGTAGATAACAAGAAAATATTGTGTTAGACAATTGCTTATTAGATTGCCTACTTAATTATGTCCTTTTGCACCTCTCTTTTTGCAAGCTTTCTTTGTTTAACCTCTTCCTTCTCTTAGATTTAAGTTGTTGTAGAGAAGGAAAATGCATCTTCTAATTGATTGTAATTTGTTGTGCACAAATTCTTGTATTATTGCTCGTGTTATTGCATGATTAGACCACAAGAATTAATGGAGTTATATTGTATATTTTCACAGACAAATTAAAGGCGGGATATGATGCCAGTTTCAATCATGCTACTGTTTCCTGTGCCAAATACACACCTCCTACTAATAGGAGGAAGTTCCCAAGTGCAAACTCTTTGGATACAATCAGACAAGAGGCAGCAAAAGGCTCAAAATCAACTTTAGACCTTAAGAACCTGAAAAGGAAGGTTTTAGGACACGCAAATGCCTACAATGATGTGAGTAGTCAGAATATAATTAACAGTCAAGGTGCAGATGGCTCTGGCATAACCTCTGCCAAAGATACTAGCACTAGGACTCCTGCTGAAAGGCTGAGAGAACCTTTGCCCTGCCAAGGTAGGAAGGAACTCATCAGCCTTTTGCAGGAAGCTTTGCGGACTCCAAATTATGAAGCATCAAATTGTCCAGCTCCTATGAGAAAGCGGGTTGCTGCCCCTCCTGGGAAAGTGGGTAGAGAGCTTTTATTTGTTACTCCAATGCCTCTGCACTCAAATGGCATTGCCATTGCTGGAGCTGGCTTGATGAAGAACAAAGGTATGGTTTACTAACATTTTGGAAACCTTTGTTTGACCGAACCATATCCTTTGCTAAAAGTAATCATATTTCATTTATTATTAGGAAACGGAAAGCACAAGAAAGAAGGTCCTTGTGCTGGAACCAAAGGTTTTCGAGCTCCAGAGGTGAGGCATCATAGTATTCTAATGCTTTAATATAAACCTAATTCAATCCAAGGCTGCTATTTTATTATACCACATGCTGTCATGGACTTCATATAGCATTGTGTATTTGCTGATAAACAAATATGCGAGAACTGCATTTTTTGTTACAGAAGAAATATTACAAGAATCATTTACGGGAATTTTCTTGAGGCACTTTTATCCTATGGGCTGCTAATTTTAATATGAATCACGAAAACTCTAAAAGAGAAGTGTGAAGCTAGAAAAGAGATGTGAAATTCGTTGATGGCCCTGCATGCAAAATGTTGCGTTTATCTTATCTAAGTTATTGTGTTTGTGCCAATATAAGGAAAATAGAGAATTAAACTTCTTAGTTGTGGTTAGATATTGTTGGACTCTGATGTTAATGAAATGTGGTCAACAAACAATGGTTATTTTCTTTCTTCTTTTTTAAATATACCTATGTTGTCAAAGTGGTTTTTATCTTCTGTCCACATAATAGGCATCACTATTGATTTGGGATATATTTGGAATTGAGGTGTCATAGCTTTTAATACACAGTTGTTACAGGTTAAAATCACTAAATTTTAAAAGTTGGATAATGAGTAATAAAATATTAGCTGCGAAGTAAAAGTAAGTGTTTACCAAAACACGAGTGAAAGAATAATGGTTCTAAACTAACCCGTTTCTTCTGGTTAAGTTTTTATTATTTTTAATGTTCTTTCAAGTCAAATGTCTAACTAAAAGGTGCCGTGCTGACTTCCAAGTTGGGAGGGGTATTCTCCTGCAGGGTTAAGTACTCAAACCGACACCCTCCAAGTTGAGGGAGTTGATTATTTATTACTCAATTTAAGGGGTGATTGGCCTGCTTTCTCATAATTGAATTCTTGCTAGTGTCATCCACTTAGGATATGTTTGGAATTTACTTGCTTCTATTCAACTTTAAAGTCATAATGTTTTAAATGTTTGATTAACACTTAATTTTTATTTGCCAGCTAATGACTACCACTTGTTTATCTTATTTATGTTTGCCCCTTCTATTAATTATCAATTTTAAGTCACTAGATCTCAATCTAGAATATTTCCTCAAAGAGGTACTTGGAAAAAGTCAGCCTCTCTAACCAAAGGACCTACTAGTGACTAATTTTGCTTTTACCTGGGTTTCGTTTATGCCTACTACTTACCACAGTGTTTAATTCAGTTTCAGAGAAAATTGAACCTAATATAATTAAGACCTTGTCTTGATTTGTTTTTCAAGATAAAAAACAGAACCTTATGTTAGTGGTTTGTGCAGGTATTGTTTAGATCTCAACATCAAGGTCCCAAGCTTGATATCTGGTCTGCCGGGGTTACCTTACTCTATCTAATGATCGGCAGAACACCCTTTTTTGGCGATCCTGAACAGTAAGAATCTCATTTAAACATGAAAAATAATTGTGGTTTCATTGTCATCCTCTTATTTGATTTTTTTCAACCATAACTGTCACGTTCAGGAATATAAAGGACATTGCAAAGTTGAGGGGCACTGAAGACCTATGGGAAGTTGCCAAATTACATGACCGCGAATCTTCATTCCCTGAAGTAATGTATTTCGTTGGATTGTTAATGAACTCATTTGTTCAATCAATTATTCACACATGTTAATGACTGTCAATTTCTTGCAGGATCTCTTTGATAAACGAAACTTGGCACCTATGACGTTACGGGATTGGTGTAAATTGAACACTAAGAAGCCAGAGTTCCTTGAGGTAATTCCAAGTTCGCTATTTGATCTCGTGGACAAATGCTTGGCAGTAAACCCAAGACTAAGACTCACCGCAGAAGATGCCCTCAAACATGAATTCCTGGCTCCTTGCCAAGAAAGCCTGAAAAAGCAGAAGCTGCTTTGGCAAGGCCTCAGCCTTGACATTTCAACGGGCTATACAGCGCAGAAACAGAGTATTGCCAAGCCCGTGAAGTTATCTCGGTAGCTAGGTAGATCGACTTTCAACAGGGCTTTCATCTTTTTGAGCTTGATATCTCTAGTTACTTCTAACCCTCTCTACCGCAGCTTGTCAATTGTCACCCATTTTCCATTCACAAATTGCTGTAAATTGATCGAATAATTTCTAACTTGACGCCTTTTTTTTTTTTTTTTTCTAATTTTGCTCTTTTAGTCCCTTGTAAATTTTTCTTACATGCTAGAAATGTAACTGTATCAGTTACATAATGAAAATCAAAGTTTTATATTCAAGATCTTAATCCTCTAGGGAAAACCGCTTTATATTTATAATCATGAAGAACCAATCTGATAGAATCCTCGGCGACAATTGGACAATTTGAAGAAAGAGAATATTGCTGACACGTGATTTTCTCATGCAATGGCCTGGTTGCTGCGGCAGGAAAATACAAAACAAAATTTTTGCCATGGGTCTGGAATCTATCACCGAAGTAAGAAGGGCAATAATTCAAAGGTGCTCAGAAGCTAAAAACAGAAGGGCCGTTTGGTTTAAAGTATAAAGCTTGGGTTTGGATTATTTTGATTTCAATCCAACGTTTCGGAAATGTAGATATGCAAAATAATCGTTTTAGGGTTTATCCCGAGACTCGTCATCACTTATCCATTAACCATGGAATAAAAGTATTCATAAATAATTCATAATTTTAATATAAATATTTGTTAATAATATAGAAAGGTTTTATTGTACAATGTTTGAAATTTTTTGGCAAAAAAATTTTAAATATCACATAGATTTGTCTTTTTCAGTTATTGATGAGTTTAATAAGATCTATTTTTGGTTCGTAAAAATATTAAAATAGTTATTTTTTGACTAGAGGTGATAAATAGATCAGGTCGGTCTGATATAATCCATGAAAATGAGGTTTTTATGGGTTAACGTGTCGGAGCAGATATGACCCGATAAAAAAATAAAGGTCCGATATGATCCATAAAGCACGATCTAAAAGGGTTGTGCTGAGCTCACTAGTCGAGCTCATGAGCCTGGCTTATAAATTAAAATATTATTTTAATAATATATTTATATTATTTAAGGGATCGAACTTAACCTTTTAACCTGACACGGCTCTTTTAACGAGTCGAACTGTACTAGATTTTTATTGTTCATTAACCGGGTCAGTGCCATGCAATGCCGAGTCGAGTCGACCTATTTGCTACCTCTACTTTCGATTATTAAAAAATACAAAGAGAAAACTAAGAATAATGTTAGTTTTTCACTTCGATAAATAGACTTAAGATTATAATAAGGAATAAAGTAAATAAAAAAAATAGAATTTAAGAAATACCAACTTGTGTCATTATTTTTGGTTTCTAACCCCTTTCAAGTTGGACAAAAGCTTGTATTTGTAGGGGTACGTCTTTCTAAGCCTTCACACTTGTGCGTTATTGAAGAACTAGAAGTCAACATGTGTGGGAGGGGTTTGTGTGTTAGCACTAGATAATGAGTTATTATATAATCATTGTTTATAGGCTTAGATCAGTGTAATGATTACTTAAACTATAGTTTGTATAATATGAAACTTTAAATATGATATAATAGTTTATAGTGACTTCAAAACTCTATGTGATCCTTTTTCACTATCTTTATTTTTGGGTTAAATTTTGTTTGTTAATCGAGACCATTTCTCAACTTGAATATTGTTGGGGATGTCCTTGGCTATAGCAAGGCAGTTAGGCCTTTATTGTTAGCATCGCGATTTTTAAATCGCTTGTACAATTTATCTTTTGTGCAGAGTGATGTGGGGTTGATGGGGTTTGGCCTGAATAGCGATCTCAGTTCTTACTCTCAACATGAGTTCCCTAAATTTCTGTTAAAACAAAGTTTTAATAGAAATTTACAAATTTCCTAACTTATTGTTGGTTATTATGGTAGATTTCTTCCTGGGACTGAGATTGTTTGAATTTCAAACTCATAGCTATAAGATACATTAACTTTGTAAGTGTCATTTCAATTCTTATTGGTCTAGAAAAGACTTAACATTTTAAATGTATAGTTTTAGATTTTGTAGCAATGTCATGTATTGCTTCAAGAGTAGACGACATTAATGATAGCGTGTCTTTTCGGAGTGCCTCGTCATTGTAGGTTGACGTGGTATGATCTAAACCGTCAAAATTCAATGGTTGGGGTTGTTTGCGCCATCTTATTACCCGTAAGACCTCAATAAACACCCTTTTTCTTCTTATTTTTTCACACTTGCACAAATTGCTTACTAAAACTCTACTAAACCAAATCTTGACACTGCTCAAGCCCTTCAAATCTTCAAGGTTTTTTGGGTCTTTGGTCCATACTTATAACAAGTGATGTCACTCCTCCTTGTATTTTTGTTCTTAGAAGTATGATTTAGTAAAATTTTCAATTCAGTTAAATAGACTAGGTCATAGTTCTTGGTATCATATAATCATAATTTTTTGAGAGGTGATACGAATGCAAATTTGAAGGAAAATATGATTGAAACTGGGGACTAGGTTAAATAAAATATGTCATATTGGACTACTAGGATGTAAAGTGAATGTATGGCCTCAGTATTTGTGGGATCCAAGGCCGCTATTTTTTTTAGGTAACTAGGTATCGGGGTTAGTAAGTTTTGATTAGCCCTAAGAAAATAGCGATCTAAGTTTCCTTTAGATGTTTGTATGCTTTTAAAAGTTTAGAATTTACGTGCCAAACTTATTTGGGGTCTTCTGGATTAACTGCTTTTGATGATTATATGAAAATAAGCTCAAGCGGGGATAATTTAGAGGTTTTGTCTTGGGGTGATCTTCTTTGGACATTGCCTTACTTTGCATCGCATCAATTCTCTTACCTATACTTTCTCATAGACGATAAACCAAGGTTTTTCCACTGAGCCCAAATAGATTCCTCCCCAACTATTAGGGGCAAGTACAAGGTAAATGTCTTCTGCTTCGTTGTCAGGCATTCCAACTTAAAGGCATACAATCTATCATATTTCTAATGTTGTCGCCCTTTGAGTCTCAGACTTAGAAGTGATATCGAGTCATATTCTTTCAGGTGAAATCACCTTTATCGAAGCTTTCACTATAATTGCTTTTTGCGAGGCTCTTAGTGAACTTTCAGCTCCCTTCTACCAGCTTATCTTTAACATCTTGCTTATCTTGACTAAGAAGTACATGGTATGGCGATAATATTTTGAGGACAAGCCTACCCTCGAGGAGATGGCATAGATCTACACTAAAAAAATCACATCTCAAGCTCGTGATGGTATTGTCTCCATACTAGACCTGAGACTCTTAATCTCATAAAAGAAAATTTTTTTAGTAACAAAAATGGAATGACAAGTGATTTTTTGTGGGTGGGATACCTGCTTTTTGGGGACAATATTTAGAGATCCTTAGCATTGCTATCATTTAGGTGTACAGGCTTAACTTACCTGAAGAGTTTAGGGGAAGGGTGACCAACCTGGAAAAGATGGTCATCCTTATTTTCATTACCATATCATGCTTTATTTTCTTGATCTTTACTTCTTTCATCTTTTTGTAATTGGATTATCATGATGGTCATAACATGAATAAAGTCTCTAAACGTCCAAAGAACATCTTTAGAGGACCTTCGCCTGGGCTTGAAAGGTGAAAAAGCTCAAGAAGGACGTGAAGGTCCTTCTGAGTAAAAAGAAAAGATTCTTAGAGAGATTCATCTAGGATAAGAGAAGTGAAAAAAGAGGGTCATCATGGTTAAATCGACCACTTTTGAATCAAATAAGCAAGTTCTCTAGTTCAGGGACTACCTTGATGTACCTAAGAAGATGTGCGACATGTTTACTAAGCTATTTACCCATCAGGACAACATAATCAAATATCTTCAAGAGACAGTAAAAAAGGTTAAAGAGGATGTGGTTACCTGGGTAAGGGCTTATGAAAGGACGAGACTAAGATCCAATAGCTAAAGGTAGACCTTAAGGTTGCTAACATTTGGGTCAATGATAGATATGATGAGGCCATCAAGTTCGGGCTCCAGAATGTTATCGCCCTAGTAGAAGAACGATGCCTCGAGGTGGATCTTGACCGACTTTACCTTAAGCTAGAAGTGGATCGCTCTAATGATGCAACTTCTGTGGCTTGAAAAATTACTAAGGCTGGGGACTCATCTCTGACCATTTTGATTCTCAATATCCCTTCGACTCTAGCTAAGGCTTTTATGGCAACATCAAAATCTAGCATTCCCTTCACTTCAATAGCAATGATGGTATTGATTGGGATGATCCTTCAAGATAGCAAGACGAGGAAGGCTAGGAGCCTTAAGTTGAGCAATGATGATCGGCCCTTAATGTGACATGAAGTTGTTGACATGTTTTTAAGAAGGGGATCAGAATGTCACGACTGTTACTGGTGTTGTTGTTTGTCTTTTTTTTTTTTTTCGATGTGATGTAATGCAAACTTTTACCATATTAATAAAGAGAATGTTTCAGAAATTCCTAAATGTTAGTCTCTTCTTTTATCTTTTCTGCATTCATAATTGTTGTATTAACATATCACCTTTCCTCAAGAATCAATTTCCCATGCTTAACGGTAGTTGAAGGTACCCGCGATAAAAGCAATCCCTTGACTCCATCCATATTTGAAGCCAGCTTAGCCCAGGGCATTTGATCAGGAGTTACTTCCTCCCTCCCTCCAAACTTCTGGGTTGGAATGTAACGCCCGATTTTCAAATACCCTAAAAGCTATTTTAGGTGTATTTGCACAACATTACATAATTCATCCTATCTGTATGGTATAATTATTGTAATGTTTTGAAAATTTCAATATTGTGATTTTTCATTATTTTTTATTTTTTAAAATAATTTCATATAATATAGAAATTTGATTTATAATAGGATTATGGGTTTGAAATTATATTTAGGTCAAAATTTTTAGGAATTGTGAAAAGAAATAGAACTAATTGGTTTGGTGTCTTGGAGTTAGGATTAAATGGACTTTAAACTTATAAGTTGATTTTAAGTTCAATAATTTTGTTTTAGGCTCAAGAGTGGAGAGTAAGCCCATAAATTTTGTTTAGTCCCAAGTATGAAAATTTAAGCCCATTTACTTTTGTTAAAACCTAGTTATTCATTTTTCTTTCAATCTCAACCCTCCATTAGTCTAAAGTGTTATCATATTTTTTGACACATATTAAGGTTAAAATTTGGCTTAATTTTTGCATTGTAAGGTGGGAAATAATAATTGGCATAATGTTAACCATTGGATTGCAAGATTTAAGTCTAAGCCATTCATTATTTTGTGAATTGTTAGGAAATTAGAAAAATGGTTAATTTCCAAATTAAGCAAGAGAAAACGTGAGGAAGGGAAGGAAAAAGAGAAGGACGATTAAGAAAGAAAGAAAGAAAGAAAGAAAGAAAGAAAGGTGAAAGAAAAAGGGAAAATTGTAAGTTTTGTCTATTGATTTTATTTATATAATTTTATTATTAATTTATTTATAGTATTGAGAGAAATTAAATTTTTAATGTTACGGTTTAGTTTAGGAAATTATGATATAGATTGATTTAATGTATGTATATGAGGATTTGGATCCTGGTGGTAGTTTATGAATTGTGGAATATTTAGAAGATGAATTTTTGGTATATATGAAAGATTGAGACTAGATCAACATGGTAATAGAATTTTAAATGGATAAATAAAATATATACCATGATTTGAGTATAAGTTTTAGTATATGAGATTGTGAAGTATTGAAATGTTGAGATTTGGTGTATGGAAGCGATGACAATTAGGGTGATTAAGTGTAAAATGGAAGTGGTAACAAATATATATATTTTGGCCTATATAAATAGTACAAATATTTTGCATTTTTTTTAATGGTGTATTAAACAATTTTTTATTTTGATAATGGTATGAAAATGTTGATTTTGGTGTTTGAGGAAAAAGAAATTGAATTGTAATGGTATGAGAATTTATATGAAAATATGTTATTAATATGTGTGTTTATGAATGTAAATGAATGTTTAGGACGAGAGGAGAAGTCGAAGGATAGGTCAGGTTCGAAGCTTAGGAACATATAAGAAGCCGATTGCGTAAAAACCAAGTGAATTATTAATAAATATACAATAAGTATTTTGTATGTTTGCATACTTTTTTATAAATAAAATGATGGTATGCACCATAAGGATCCAATTAGATGTGATTCTCATGATAAACTAGTGAATTATAATCTATTTAATAGGAATGTGGAGATGGGTTTAAACTCTTGTGATTTATTTGGAGTGGAAGTTAATTTGCTATTATGTTAATACATGTTTCTGCTTTAATATACTTAGTGACTAAATAGTTTGATAGTTGTTATTTAAATGGATTAATATTGCTTGTTGTCAATATGGGAGAATGACAATTGGAGGCTATGGTTAGGCTAAGTGTATATGGTTACTAATTATGAAGTGATTGATTTATTGATTGCTGATTTTGTAAGATGTTGAGATGTGAATGTGTATAATTGAAATGCTACTTGAATTGCAATAAATTATGATAATTAGATCGAGGTAAAATGATTAAAGTTTGTTATATTTGTGTGAGGTAAAATAAATCCCTAAAAAAGGATATCTAATTGATGAATTAAATTTAATATATGGAAAGTT
>JAVXUL010000016.1:6757247-6783499 GCA_035590515.1 Trichilia minutiflora | reverse complement strand
AAATTAAAATTTTCTATTAATCTTTATACTTACATACTGATCGATTATATTTAAATAATAATAATGATATTAAATTTTTTATTTATTAATATTAAATAATATTAGATTTATTGATATTAAAATTTAAGATTGTGTTTGAACTCATTTGATTTATTAAAATTTTTATATATTAAATTATAATATAATTATTTTATATTATTTTTAAATTATAAATTAATTATTATTATTAACATAATATATTTATTAATAATTAATATATTTTATTTTTTTTTAAAATTTTAAATTCTTAAAATTGATCCACAGACCGATCCGTTTAAATCTGTTAATACACAAATCAGATTAAGACTGATAAAATATTAATATATATAATAAATAAATTAACCTAACTCTGTCTATTTAAGACCAGTCCATAACAAATCGAACCGAGCCAAACCGTTTGATAACCCTATTAAGATGCATTGCAGATACATTACAACAATCTACTTTCCATTTTAGGGACAACCGTACAGTTTCATACAGCATTCAGATTTCAGAACTTTGATGCTGAAATACAGTTGCTTTTAAATTATAATTATTATAGGTTGAAATATATTAATGTTGCGTATCCAAGAAAAAAAGGTAATCTCCGCCAAAAAACAAATGTGGGCTGATCACTTTACCTGCCATGTTTTCAGAACACAACAGGAGCGCTATGATTTTTTTTTTTTTTTCACATCAGCTCTAATGTAATGGCTTATGAGTTAATCAGCCTCAATCTCTGGATGCTACAATCAGACAGACAGTATCTGGGTCCTCGTGCTTTCACCTAAAACTTTTTGAGGCATAGCACTAATACAAATAGAAAAAGGGGAGCAAAATAACAAGCATGAAAAAGCAAGTTCGCACTGCATACATAGTAACACTAATCTCCAGTAATTAGGTATTTGGACAATGGATGTGAAAAAATAATAGAAGGACAAGCATGTACATATAACATGCATGGATGTGATTGGTGTACTTTACACGTATTCTACGGCACAAAAGACATCTTTTTGTCATTCTGGCTTCCATCCCCGCTCATCCACAAATGCATTGCCATTGCCATTTTCATGACCTCAATCAAACTACCACTTTTTCAACTTTTTGAAGCACTATCAATTCAATCTACATTGTTCCAGTAAAATGCAAATTAATGAAGCTATGGGGTAATACAGAAATATAAAAAATAATTTGAACGAACTGTTTCAAACCAAAAGAATTTTAAGTCTTTAATCATGCATCTACTAACTGGTTTATTTAATTGAGAGAGATAGTCACTATTACTATAATGGCCATGAATCAGAACATCACCCTGCAATCCATCAACAGGCACGACCACTAGCGTGAATAATGGAAGAGACACTATAGAGACTTGGGATCACTGTATGTGTATGGTTGATGTCTAAAAAATACTCACCTGCTTTCATACCCTTCCTACACCTTTCAATAAGTTCTGAATGACAAGAGGGACCAGGTAATGTTGGCAGGGGATGAAATTAAACTACAAAACGCAACAAAATACACCAACCAACAATAATTCTTGCATCACTCTCAATCTCAACTCCAACAATCTTAACAGAAAAAAAAAAAAAAAAAGCAAGCTGTAAAGCAAGTGAACTGCACAGTCCGACCATCAATTATAGTTATTGGAGATAATACTTTTCCACGTCTCTCTGCTAAATATTTAGGACAGAAAGAAAGATTAATAACGCAAAGGTTTTGGTGTGACCATGAAAAGAACAAGCCATCACTTTCAGCTCCAGACCACATTCTAGTAGTTACAAATGGGAATTGGATAATGGTAAGTGCATATTTGACAGAGCATACAAAGGTGCAGATGCAATAATTTTGAGAGAAAAAGAAGGATGCCCTAAAGTGTTAGTTCTTTTCCCATTCTAGCATTTGATGTTATTCCGTTACCAATCACAGCACTTACAAATCTGGGAAAGGTTATGGCTTTAATCATTTCTTTAAACAGAGGCATGTTGGTTGATTTACTAATTCTTTCTGGAGATCAAACTATAATATCTTCCTCCTGGAAAGGATTATGGTGACAACTGAAAAACTAGAGCTTTCTCTCCCTCATGGGACACGAATCTTGTCCAAGTATCAACTTTTTCCAAAACAAACAGGGCTAAAGAAAGGTGACACTAATGGGACCCTTGGCCCTTAGTTGACTAGCTCACTACAATACAGGTGCCATAAAATATTATTGAGAACATAAAGCAAGTAAGCACAAGGGTCGTGAAGTTGAGGAAGCAGTGTGCCTGTTTGGTTGGACTATTTTTCAGCTTACCTTCCCCTTATAAGGAAAAGTTCAGTCAAACATTAATTTTCATAAGCTTTAAAAAAAATAAGTAACTTTTTTTTTAATGTGTACATATGAACAAATAAACTTTATAAAAAAAGTTATAAAAAGGAGCTTTTGCTTCTCTTTTTTTATACTCCAGTTTTTTAAAATATCATAAATTTTTTAAGTCATTTTTATCCTTTAATTAAAAGTAGAGCTTATTTAAATTATTTTATCAAACAACTTATTTTTATAAAAAAATAGTAAAAAAAATTTTTATAAAATATTTACTAAACAATTTTATCTTAAAATTTTAAGCTATTATTTTATATAAGAGCTTCTTTTCAACTTTTAAGTTAAAAAAAAAAACCTAACCAAACAGGCTCTTACCATTTTTATAGACGAGAGTTTGCGAGAGGGGGCACTTACTATTAACTATGAGCTATATATAACAATATATTTATCATGCATATAAGCAATTCCATCATCATATGATTCACAGTGACAGTGACCTGCAATTCAGCCTTACCTGAATACTCCAAGGAATCAGCAAATCGACTTTTCCCACAGTCAAATAAGTTGTGCCTTTTTCAGGTCAGACACAACTCCATGGTCTTCAGGGCTCCTTTCATTGTACAATACCTGCAGAAAATTAGAAGGTAAATGTATCCGTAAAGAACAACAATAAGGATAAATGAAACATACATTTTTTACTGAACCTTATCTATGATGCCATATTCAACTGCTTCACTTGGACTAAAGTATTTTGGGCGCCTTATGTCAGCTTCAATCTGCTCAGGTGTTTTTCCAATGTGCCTTGCATAGAGTTTGACCTTGACAATAAATTGAAATATGTACCTTAGTTGTCATATTAGCTAATTTTTCACGCACACCTAAATGTGAAGTTGCTAATATCTGCAAATCTTTCATCTACGAAACAGAATGTGTATATTAAATAATTAAATAGAGAATTAAAAAAAGTTTATCAATCAATTTCCAACAACTCAAAGCTGTTTGACCAGAATTGCATTAGAATTTCAAAGGTAAAATAGGCAAATAACCAGAATTTTTTTTCTTTTTCTCTTTTTTTACATAAACTCCTTTTCCTTCTTGAAAAAGAAAAGAAAAGAAAAGAAAGTCATCTTCGTCATTTCCTTGAAGGATAAGAAAGATGCAGAAGTCAACTGATTAAAGATATTCAAGTTAAGAAACTTACAAAGAAAAGTTTAGCCATTCATGAAAATATTGATATACACAACAGCACTCTCTCTCTCTCTCTCTCTCTCTCTCTCTCATGTGGCTACATATGCACAAGGATACAAGAAATTTGAAGCATATTTTTCTTGTTTTGCAGTACAAATAAAAATGGAACTATGGCTACATATGAACAAGAGTATAATTGATAAATTTGAATCGTGTTTTTTGTGTTTTATAGAATAACTAAGAACAAAATTGAATGAGAGCATATCAGAAAGTATGGCAAGTTTCAAAGCTATAACTAAACACATCATATAAGCTCCTGCCAAATTGCCAGTAGCAATAGTGGATTTCGAATAGGGCCTATGTTCTTCAATAATGCATTATTCAATATTCAGCATTTCCATGATTGACAAGCTATGGTGTCAACCATGCTAACTTCCCAAACATATGAAAATTTAATTGGATTTACAATCAGTTTTAAAGATTCAGATAAACGCAGAAAATGTTATGCTATAAATAAACTTCCAGTCTCCCTTAAAACTGCTGAAATAAATCATGATCAAATACTGCCTAATACACGTTAAGCTCGGATTTTAGATTAATATTAACAGAGAGGAAATGTGTTGCATGACTAAGCATCGAACTTACCAATTCTGTCTTCACATTCTTTATTTCTTTTCTGGCGAGGTCTACATCTGTTGCTTGACCTTGAAACCTTCCAACTGGCTGTAGATAGGTAGAGAAAGAACAAGACCATTTAATTTAAGAAATTTAACCATGGCTATAGAGCGCTCTAGCAAATAAATTTAACCTTGCATGATAACTAAGCAATACGTTAGAAGATGTTTAATAGCTAGTCTAGTGAATTAGGGATCACAGATGAAGAACCTGCTTTATCATAATTGTCGATGAGGGCAAAGCTGAACGATTTCCCTTGGCACCAGCAGCCAAGAGTAGTGCTGCTTCACCCCAAGCATTGCCAACGCAAAGAGTAAATATGGGGGGCTTGACATAACTGCAATGGAAGATAACAGTTAAAAAAAAAAAGTAATCCAGAAAATCCTCAGAATTAGGAGGGATACAGAAGATTGGACGTCTTTTACAATGATCAACTTTTAAGAAGCTTATTTTAAATCACAATAACAAATAGAAAACATTAGAACACGGGGCATCGATCACCGATTACCAAAATGGGAATCAAAAATAAAAAAATAAATAAAAATAAAAACTACCAAGATGAGATTAGACTCAAAAATCAAAAACAAACTCGAACAGTGAGATTGCAATCTGTGAACATTGCATGGCTTAGGTGGACATTTGGTACACCAATAAACTGAACTTGGATGTTACTACTTCTGACCAAGATATGAAGTATGTATATAAAATTTAGGCTAAAATTTTCCTTTCCATGATCACAGGTCAACTTTTTTCCTTTTATTTTTTATTTGTTTGGAAGCATCTTAATTCACATGCTCCTTTCTTCAGCCAAAACTAATAAACCAGATTTGGCTAATGCATGTAACTTTGGAATGTCAAGAAAGTATAGATAATTTTTGACAAGTTAATGCATTCTTACTCTATTCAGTCAATCTGGTTCATGCAAATTGAGAGGCTTCGACCTGGATTTATGGGCAAGTAGTTTTATGGCAAAGTAACATTTTACTGCACAGAGATAACTGCAAGTTATTTAAAGCCTCAGCATAGTTCTCAACACACAAGGTATAAGCTATCCAAAAGTAATCAAGGCAAGTTTCAAGTTCAAGCTAGGAGTCAGTGTTCCCAAGGAAACTTGAAAATAAGGATCAAAAGCTTTCAAATATTCACTTGGTACCAACAACAAACTACTGGACCCATTTCAATAAGGATAGATGGTTAAGGAAGAAAGGTATAAAGATTAATCACCCCATAACATCATATATAGCAAAAGCCTCTGTCTCATAGCCCAATTTCTCACCCCCCTGAAAAACAAAAACAGAAAACTAAATTAATAGTTATTGCCAAAGCAACGTAATTTTAGCATCCTATTATTTACTCTCCTTGAGTAATAAAGAAAAAAGTAAAAAAGACCACAGATATATAACTGCTAAACTTGCATTCTTGAGAAAAGGTTGAAGGCAAAAAGTTTGGCTTAAAAATGAAAGCAAGTGAGTGCGAATGCATGATTGCACAACCTGTTACACCCATTCATGAACAAATGTGGATGTAGGATAACCAAGAGGACAGCAGAAAACCTAGTGAAACCAACTATTTATGATCATATAACTCATAGATCCAAAATATAAATTCAAAGTGTTACTACATGAACTCTGTAACAAAACTGTGTATGGCAGCAAGTGCATCTAACCTTGGTTGTTCCAGTAGAGTTAACATATAAATAAATAGGCTTATCAGCATCTTCATACTGAAGGTAAAGAAATTCTGCAAGTATCAACTCTGTGACAGAAGGAACAAGAGACATGCCCAAGTAAACTATTCGATTCTTGAACAAGTAAGATGCTAAGTCCGGTGGAGGCTGCTCCCATGCACTCCCACTTGTAAAAGGAATAACCTGTCCATAGGAGCATAAGAAGCAAAATACATAAATTGAGTGCACCTATAATTTACTGACGCAAAACAAATAAATGCTTAACAAATCAACTAGATACCACCTATTAGGAAATTAGATTAAGATCATTTATACGCTTGCATATTCTGACATCAAAATAGTCAAGTCCAAATAATCAACACTAGGAGTACTCTCACCACCCGTTTTTTCCCTGCATTGCAAATGCTAGTTGTTTTCACTAGTATGGTTAATTAGCTCAAAGTTATTTTCTCTTCCTTTCCCCCTCATAAGAAGGAAGTGGGAGAATAGAGATCATTTGGCATAGTGGTTCACAGCTAGCAGTTTATTTCTTTCAGTAAGAACAACGCCTTGCTTTTAACAATGTAATCTCAAGGAATGATGAATTAACTATTACAATGGTCAAAATATTCTAAAAAGAGCAAAGACTTGCAATGGCACTCAGAAAACAATTTGTCAGAGAAAGTATGAACTTCAATACATCTAAATCAAAGACAGAAACCTGACAATCAGAAATTCCTAGCTTCAAAAATACTATCATTTGTTCCTTTTGCTAAATGTAGTGAACAATGGATCAAAAATAGATTCTTACAAGACCCAGGTTGAAGAATAGGTAATCTTGAATCATCACCCTTAATTCACCAATTTCACAGCCAAAACATATAAAATCCATAGTTTCTCCTTCAAGGGGTAAACCTTGAATTGCAACTTTTCATAAGCGAAACACATAGAAGAGAGATCCATGAAATATTGCCCTCAAACCTCAACATATCTTTATCTCTCTTTTGATTGGCCCAAACTATTGTTCTGATAAATCTTCCTTTTCTCATGCTAACGAATGACCTATCTACTTCTAAAACAAATTCCCTCTAATGTTTAATTGACCAAAGTAACTGCAAATCTAACACTGCAAAATCATTAAAGTAAACCAAAAAAAAAAAAAATCAAAACCTAATTTCATAACGTGTAAAACACTTGTCAGAATGTCAGCAAAAGTGATGCAAGCAATAAAAGAAGCGTAATGGAAGAATTAGGATTTTAGGAACAGCACGTATTCAGTGCAGACATCTCCAAGTTAGGCACCAAACAAACAATTTTATACTACGTGAATTGTCAATTTTACCCTCTTCGGATTGTTTTCTTTGTATGTTTTAAGAACATGTTTGTAATTGCTTAAACCTTTAGTTTCTGAGTATATATTTATGGCTCTAATTCCTAGATGGAGAAATCCTCCATTTTCACAAAATAAGTATTTTAAATTCTAGGATTTCTAGAATGGGGGATTGCACCCAAATTTGGTCTTGGTGGATTTCCAAGATCATAGCAAGCTTAATTGAGTGTTGGCTAGTGTATTGAACACACTTACACACTACATCAGTTTGGTATCAGAGTGGAAAAATGAAATCCTAATAGCATGGCAGACAAAGTTGGAAGCAACTGTTCTGATGCTGAAGAGCAAGGAGCACAATTATTAGTTGGATTCAAATGAAGACACAAGAGGTATATTACTATTTCTAAGAATAGAGCAGCTTTTATGCTTGAAAACCTTGAAGAAATCTATGAAGATATATACACTCCACGAGCAGGCATGAATAGGTGAACTAGAGTTACAGGTAGTGGTGACTGGGAGTTTGCCCGCGATTGACATATTGCTAGACAGGACTTTATCCTTCGTAAGCAGCTAACCTACGAAGATGATTTCGAAGACAAAGATGGTGCGTACACACAATTTATAGGTACCCGTAAAAATCCAAGGGATACTGAAGACCATGGGAAATCTTATATGATGAGGAAAAAAATGTTAGTCCCGAAGCAAGAAGAGTTGAATCAAAGGCCCAAGTTGTTTTGAACAAGGTATAGGATTCAAACTCGAGTTTTTGATGTGATCATTGATAGTGACAACCAAGAGAACCTCATTAGGAAAGAAGCGATACAAAAGTTGTAGTGGCAAGTGGAGAGGCACCTTATACCATTGGGTGGACTAAATCTAGGGAAGACATAGAAATGATAGAGCGATGCCAAGTCCTGTTCACCAATAAAAAGTCCCAAGATAAAGTTTATTGTGATGTGGTTGACATGGATGCTTGCCATATATTGCTTGGTTGGCTGTGGCAACATGACTCTGAGGCTAAACATTTGGATGAGCAGAACATTTATCAACTAAAAAAAGGAATGGTTCAGTACACTTTGTTACCCTTGTCTAGGAAGACAAGACCTAAAACCGCTCTAGAACTGGAGCTGAAAGAGGTGTCTATGGAAGAAGAAGTAAATGTCCTAGTAAATGTCTAAAACGATGGTGGATTCAAGGTATATTTTAGATCGGAGTCCAGAAAGGGAGTTGCTACTTCGATTGAGCTATCCACAGTTGCACACAGGGCTAAATATGGGATAGATTCAAGGGTCCAAGTCTCATTGCTAGAACCTCAAAAGTTGGTGAGAACCACAATGGGGTTTGCGCTACATTCACAGTCAACTCAAAGTCAAGATTTTTGCAAATAGAGGAGAATGATGCAGGCAATAGGAGTTCGGTGCCCGACTTCTACAAGTTCGGCATCAAATACATTTTGGATTTCTATATTTTCAAATCAAAGCATACCCGGAGACTGACATAGAGATGTCTGGTGTCGAACACGTACTAAAAAAATTAGGATTTTAGGGACAACACATATTTGGCGCCAGACATCTCCAAGTTAGGCACCAAACATGTTATTTTACACTAAGTGAATTGTTGTTTTTACCCTTTTTGAATTTGTTTTCTTTGTATGCTTTAAGAACATATTTGTAATTGCTTAAACCTTTAGTTTATATATATATATATATATATATATATGACTCTAATCCCTAGATGGGGAAAGCTTCCGTTTCACAAAATTAGAAGTATTTTAAATTCTAGGGTTTCTAGAATTAGGGATTGCACCCAAATTCTTGGTGGATTTTCAAGATCTTAGCAAGCTTAATTGAGTGACACATGAATGGATTGCACTCGATTAAGCTTGCTAAGATCTTAGCAAGAAAATGTGTGAACACGCTTACACACTGCATCAAAAAGAGAAGCATAGACCCTCCATTCATTGTCGTTACTGGTTTACAAAGTGAAGTCCAATCGGAAGTCAGGTATATATGCATGCCGCGATAGAGATTACCAGGTTATAGATTGTAATGAATACATGAATCTAGGATTTTATGCATGCATGTCTCTAAGTATGTGATTCGTGTTTATAGGTTATTATTAGTTGGCATCAGTAACAAAGCTTTTTTAGTTTGCTCCAGTGAATGATGTACCCTAAAATTTGGAGTTCTTCCCTAACCCAGACAAATGATTTCGTGAGGCATTGATCTTAATTGATTTTGAATAAACAAGAACAGAGAAATGACACGTTATCTCATTCTACGTTACAATAAATTTCATATTAAACAATCATCTCTTAATTCAAAGTTTCATTTGAGCAAATTATTGATACACAAAGACATAAATACATTCGTGCAAAAATCTACCTAAACTGAACACAATTAAATAGATAAAAGCTAGATAAGTTAGAGACAACACCAACAATAAGTTTAATATTCAATGAATTAATAAAAACATCAGTACCATGGTGATGACTTGTCTCTTAGGCTTGGAGCTGGAGAATGAAGCCGGATTGAGGCACTCGGGTCCAAAAATGAGTCCGGAGAATTCGGAGGAGACGCTACCATTTACGAATGGAGAAAGAGTATTGGTGGAAAGGCAGGATTTCAGAGAAGACGAGGAGGAGGAAGAAGTACATAGGGTTAGTTTTTGGTGAGAGTTGACGGCTCGTGGAGACGTAATTGGATTAGGCGCTAACATGCGTGTGTGGAGAGCCAAGCTCGATGCAGACGCCGTGGCGACTTCCATTTGACGGTGCTGCGAATGCTGTTGGCTAGACAGAGCTAGAGGGTGATGAAAGTGAGTACGGTAACAGTGAAAATTATAAAAGGTTTTGGATTGGACTCCAAAGAGGCTTGAGCAGTACATGGGCCTAACTTTATCAAGTAGATTAACCCAAGGGATAGTAAGTCTGGATTGTGGGCTTTAAAGCAAGCATGACCGATAAAACTGGCATAACAAGCCGAATGATGGATTTACATTATCAAACGGACTTAGACCGGCCCATCATTACGGACAATGCCTAGGCCTGACCAGCCGATTTTCCCACTAAATATCATCTATAATCATTCAAAAACAACATGAATTTTTTGAATTCAAATCATCTAATTTGTTTGTTATGTAAAATATAAATTCGAATATTTTTGTCACCCCAACTCAATATTTCCATCTCCGTCCTCATTTTAGAAGCTAACATTGAAAAAGTCTGTTGAAGATAGGCATTGTATTCAATACTTTCTGAGCTTCGGTTCATTCTAGATCTTCTTTTGCTTCTTTTTTGCATTTTTTTTGCCTCACTAGTCTTTGTTTGAATTTGAAACAAAAGTCAATATTAGCACTAAATATAAAAATAAAGGTATTCTAATCTAAAGTTATTAGAAAATAATTTTTTTAATTGGGTGATCATAAAAATAAAAAAAATAACTCTTAAATTGGTCACAAAATATAATTTTTTGAAAAATAATTGAGACACGTTATCGTTTTATTGGTAGTAGAACAATTTGTTTCTTAGAATTTGTGATATTGAGTCTCACTCTACATATAATTCCTAATTCATGTAGTGTTGAGATATAATGTATTATTTTTACTATAGAAATAATATATTTTTATTCACTCTAGAGATAATTCCTTCAAACATTTTTATTAATTATTGCAAAGTGTTATGGATGTTGATGTAACAATATTTAATTGGATTCGACCAATTCAAACTTTTAAAATCAGATCACAATAAAGTCCTCTTATATATATATAAAGATATTTGGTCCAACCCTTCTAGTGATTCATTTTGTACCAAGTATGAACTACCAAGGATTAATGAAGCCGTTTTGATAATATCTGTTAAGTGCTGCCAACAGATTTTGTGTTTTTTTAATACTAATTTGAGCAAATTTTTCTCACATCATACTTAGCTAGGTTTTTTTATCATGCAAATAACTGAGAATGACGAGGGATTAATTCTATATAACTAGCTAACTCTCCAGTAATTGAACTATTAAGTAATTCAATATGGAAGGGAGCTTGAAGAAATGTGCTGAAGATGGAGATGTCGAGGCATTGTATTCAATGTTGGCACAGGATTCACATATTCTGGAGCTTATTGATAGGATACCAATTATTGACACTCCGTTACACGTAGCTGCAAGTGCTGGAAACATTCATTTTGCCATGGAAATAGCTAGTTTAAAGCCTTCGCTTGCTTCTAATCTAAACCTTCTTGGCCTTAGCCCCATACACCTGGCTTTGGAAAATGGACACGATCAACTGGTGAGAGTGATGGTCGTAAGTGATAGCGAGCTCGTCCGAGTCAAAGCAAATGAGAGGATTAATTCTTTGCACTACGCAGCTCAAATCGAAAATGTTGATATTTTAGCTGAAGTTTTTGTCTGTTTGCCCATCTTCTATTGAAGATTTGGCAGTTCGATGTGAAGCCGCTGTGCATATTGCTTTAAAAAACTTTAAGGTTAATGCTTTCGGAGTCTTGTTGGGATGGCTTTGGCGGGTCAACAAAGAAGAGATTCTTGAATGGAAGGACGAGGACGGCAACACAACTTTCCATATTGCAACTTCTACAAATCAACCAAAGGTAAAATTCATTTCATTTTTATATGTATTTTTGTAGTCTGTCCTAAAGTCTTTAATTAATTTAATTATTTTTTTTTCCTGAATGATTAAAGGTCATGAAATCGATGATTAAGAAGGAAAGTGTAAATGTAAATGCCAAGAATCTCTGGAGTTTGAAAGCCATGGGCATGTTTCACCTTTAAGGAGATTTGCAAGACAGTGAGGTTGGTCAAATCCTATGTCGCGCTAAAGCTAAAAGAGCTTCTGAACTTTCGGGTTCTACTGTCACATTTGCAGACTACTTACATCGAGATTTATCACTTATTGAAAGATAAAAACAAATACTTTGGAATTTTTGGTCAAACCCAGAAAAAATCTCCTAGCTATCTCTTGAATGCAGTTCTTGTGGTCGCAATACTGATCGCCACGGCCACCTACCAAGCTGCACTCAATCCAACACCAAATAACAGTACTAACAGTAACAGCAACACCACAATTCCTAGCACTACTACTGGCTAAATGCAACAGCTGCATCACCACGTAGGGCAGATGACTTTGGGGCCATCAAATCTATACAAGTTCTATACTCTTAATACTGCAGCATTTTACGCATCTGTCTGCACAATTCTTGTTGTCATAACTGGGCTCCCTTATTCCACTATACTTTCTGCGTCAACAGCTTTTCTCTTATATGCTTATCACACATCACTTGCTGCCATATTTCCAACGCAAAACCTCACATTAACAATTTTACAGACTCTGTATACAAATGCAACGTATATATCTGTTGTAATTACCACTTTGATTCCTTGGATTGCATCATCCAGCCATAAGAAGCTGAGATGCCGGATAGACAATCTGAAAAGAAGTCTGGGAGGACTCGTATAGCTTGAGTTGTGATCTATATTGTAGTCATATGTAATATTATTAATCATGAACTTGGTCGTCTATATTCAAAGAAAGAGATTTTGTAACGCTTGATGTATACTGTTTGGTTAGAGAGAAAATGAAAGAAAATACAAAAATATGAAATGAATTATCGTAAATCTTATTTCTTCAATAGTTTGTTACCATTACAAATTCTCTCTTACTGTACAAGTTCTCTTTATATACACAGGAGCTAAGCTACACTGATTATATATACACAGAAGTTAAGCTACACTACACTAATTACTCAATGCCAGTTCATCAAACTCATTCTCAGCTTTCTTGCTTTGACTCAGCACTTTAGATACATTCTCATCCCCTTTCAAGCTCAGGTGTCTTGTAAAGACATTGAGCTTGATTCTAAAAATACTGAACTTAGGAAAAGAGGAGGGTTTTGTGAGTAAATTAGTTACTTGATCTTCTAAAGGAACAATCCTGACTTCAATTACATTAGTCAAAACCTTTTCCCCAATAAAATGCACATCTAATTCAATGTGCTTAGGTCTAGAAAGAAAACTGGGTCTTTAGCTAAGGAAAATACACTGATGTTATCACAACATAAGTAGTAGAGTTAAAATTTTAGCTCAGATAATAAGGACCGAATCCACAAAACTTCAGAGGTAGCTAGAGCCCTGGATCTATACTCAGCTTCAATTCTTGAACGTGATACCACATACTGCTTTTTTATACTCCAAGAAACCAAGTTAGACGCCAAGAAAACACAATATGCACTTACTGATCTTCTGTCATCCAAATCATTTTCCAAATCTGCCTGTGAAGATAGTCAACTTCCTTTCTCCTTAATTAAAGAACCGTAATCCATAATCTGAAGTGCCCTAGAGATATCAAAGCAGTCTTTTACATGCAGTTCAATGTAAAGTAGTCAGACAAGTAAGGTATTGACTGAGCTTATTTACAGCAAAAGAAATATCAGGCCCTGTCAATGTAACATACTCTAACCCTCCAACTATGACTCCATTGTAGCTTTCTTAAGCAAATTAATTATTGATTTTGACTAAGAAAGTTAAGTACCAGAACTTGAAGGAGTGATTTGCACATTCAGAAAATAACTTAACAAGCGTAGATCCTTAAGGGTAAACATATCGTTAAGTTTAGAGATGAATATAGGAAGTAGAGATGTATCAAGACCAGTAAAAAGTATGTCATCAAGATAAAACATAAGCAAGACAATAGTAGAACTTGACCTCTATAAAAGAGAAAAATATCTTCTTTAAAATTATAGAATCCCTCTAAAAATGCACTTGTCGACTTCTCATACCATGCTCTAGGTGCTTGCTCATTTACATATAAAGCTTGCAAACTGTTGAAGGAAAAGTAGAACCAATGAAACTCTCTGGTTGAGCCATAAAAACTTCTTCTTTCAGATCATCATTCAGGAATTCATTATTGAAGTCTAATTGTCTAAGACACCATCTTTTCATAACTAATATACTAAGTATAATTCTGAATCTGGATGCTTTGATAGCAGGCCTGAATGTATCATAATAATCGACTCTTTGTGTTTGGTGAAAGCTTTTAGCAACCTACCATGCTTTGTACTTGGACACTGAACCATCAACATTATATTTGATTTTAAAGTATTTGAAACCAGAGACCATGTTTTGTTTCTCATAAGAGCTTCATATTCTTCCTTCATAGCATTAAAGCACTTTGGATCAGCTAGAGCCTCTTTGACAGAAGCATGCTCAGAATCAGCTTCTGCAGTGGTAACATATGCTTTGGGTTTGTGGATTCCTACTTTAGCTCTAGTAGTCATAGGATAAGTATTGATAGATGGTTCAGTTATAGGTAGAGATGAAGAAGAAGGTTGTGGTTGAGTTATGATTATGGGTGAATTTGAATCTGATAATGGCAAATGTAAAAATATTTGTGGTGGTGTTGCTGTATTTACTAGTAAAGAAAAATCTAGTAGTTGTGCTTCAAGTGAGGAAGCATGTTGTTAAACTAAAGAAGAATGAGAAACAGGACTTAAAGTGACATGAGGCTGTTGTGTGGAGTACTAGCAGAAGTAGTTAAAGCTGAATTAACAACTAAAGGAAGAACTATTTTAGGAAGTGAATGAAATAGAGACTACGAATTCTAAGAAAAAGGAAAAGATGTTTCATCAAAGTTTACATGCTTAGCTACAAAAACATGACCAGATGAAATTAAGCACTTGTATACTTTGTGAAATGGGTTGTATCCTAATAAAACACATTGTGTAGTACGATTGTCAAATTTGTGTCTATTTTAGGGTCTTATAAAGGGATAATAACAAGTACAATCAAAGACCCTTAGAAATGATAGATCGGATTTATAACCAAAGAGTATAAGAAAAAGAGATTGAAAGTTTAAAACAACAGTTTAACAATGAAAATTGAAGCATGGAAAACCTTCCACCAGTAGGAAAGAGATAAAAAACTTAAAAGAGAAGTGTTGGACCCATTTCAAGGATATGTTTATGCTTGTTCTCCATACAACAACAGTTTGGTGATGTGTATGGGGACAACTATAGCCAAATAAAATACCTTGACTCTTGAGAAAAGGTATAAATGCTACAAACTCTCCACAACCATATGACTGGAATATTTTGATACTCTTTTGAAATTCTTTTTCATCTTGAAGTTTGAACTATTCGAATACAAGAAGAGCATTTGATTTACCCTTAAGAGGAAAGATCCATTTGCATCTGATATAGTCATCTAAAAAGCTAATAATATCTATATCCTGTAACTGGCACACATGGTGAGCTTTCTCACAAGTCTACATGAATCAATTCTAATGAACTGAAGTTTTGATAAAAGTAGAGCTAAAGTGTTGTCTATGATTTTACCATGCTGACGTGCAACACAAAAGCTGAGAACTTCATCTTTATTAGAAACAAGAAATTTATTACAAGAAGATAGAGCTTGTTTAAATTTTAATAGAGCTGGGATGTCCAAGCCTCTGATGTATGATATCAAGCTCTTTTTGTTTTCTGACGGCTCCTCCAAAACCAGAAAACAGATAAGTGGAAACTGAAATAGAACTAGACTTTTTACAACTGGAAACAACAAAAGTGTTTATGGGAAATATTGAAAGCATTAAACAAGCTTTCATTGGCTCAGAAAAATGAAAAAGAGTAGAAAATGAGCCAAGTTTCAGATTGTATAAACCTCTGTTAGCCACTCCCATCAGAAGCACCAAACCTTTCACCTTGTGCTTTACAAAGCAACATAAAGAGGTAAATCATTATCCGTTGTTAGTCTAGAGATACTTATGAGATTTTGGTGATAGTAGAATACACAAAACATTTTTTACTGTCAAAGCATGCGTTTAAAGAGTTCTTAAGGTAAAAGATTAAGTGCTCCCATTTCCAACAACAAAATCTTCATTGCCTGTAAATTTCTCTTGAACACTTAGATTTTGCAAATCATCAGTTATGTAATGAGTGGCACCACTATCTAGATACCATCCTTCCTCTGCAATGCCTTCTAAATTCACCATGTAAGCAGCCTTTAAACTTTGTCCTTGCTTAAAGTTTCTCTGTTGATTCTGATACAATTAATTACTTCCATTCTGAAATAGCTGTTGATTAAAGCTAGGTCTCTGAAAACCACTTTACTGATGTCTTGGCATAAACTCCTTGTTAAATGTGTAATAGCGCACAGAAGCCAAATGTCCAAATGTGTAGCAAATTTGACACATTGGCTCGTCAGTTGAATTTTCTTTGCCACCATAGCTAACATAGCCATATCCCATCCTATTACTTTGTATCATTTCTTTTCACGCACCATAAGGATTAGTCATCTGATTTCCACCTTTCACTCCTCTGCCCTGAAAGTTTTTGTGTTGTGCATAATAAGCACTATAACCACTCTGAACTTCAATATTCACTAAACCATGCTGTTGTTCTAAGGTACTTTTAAAGGACAGTAAGATACCAAATGCTTCATGCAAACTATTTTCTTCTTTTCCATTTATATGAACAAAAATGGAATTATATTTAGATTCTAAACCAGTTAGTAAATGCACAATCAGAACCTTCTCTTGTATAGGCTCTTCTGCAATGGCTAATATCAGCAATTATTTTAATCTTCCTAAAATACTCAGAGACTGTCATAGAATCCTTTCTAATTGATTGAAATTGTGATTTCAATTGAACCACTCTAGCTTTGCTCTTTGAACTGAACTTTTTCTCCAAGGCTTTCCACAATTCAAATGAAGTCTTGCAATATACTACCATAGTAAGAACACTATCTGTAATAGGAGACCCAATCCACCCTAATAACATTTGGTTCTGCCTATGCCTGGCAATAAAATCCGAATTCTCAACAAATTGGCCTTCTAAAGTTGAAGGAATGTGCCTTTCTGGAGCCAGTTGATATTAGTGATTAGATTCTCAATGTCATTACCGTAGATCGGAGGTAGAACCTGAGATTTTCTACGGGGACAAAACCCCCAAATTATACATAGGTATTCTTAATTATTTAACAATGTTTGTGCGACTTATTTTGAAATTTTGGTTTAAGAGGTGGCAAATTTTTTTATTAGTCTTGTATATAAAGTATTAAATTTTTTATCAAATAAAGTAAATTTATATTTTAATATTGTATTTTTTATTATACCCAATTATTGATTATTAATTTTTAAAATTATTAATATTTTATTAATAAACTCTCAATTATATTTTTTCACTAAAAATTTAAAAAATATAAATAGTTTAATTATATATTTGTTACCGTTAATATATATTATCATGACATTTTAAAATTAAATAATTAACTTGTATAGCGTACTACACAACATAATTTATACAAATAAATTGTATTTTCAACTTCATTTAAAAAAAAAAAAGAGAAAGAAAAGTATAGTTTAATATATTAATTTGTTACACTTGGCAATGTCTTAAAACTTTGAGAAATTGATGCATATCTCTTATGCGACGTATCAATGAAACTCTTAAAAAATTATGATAAAACTTTGAGAAATTGATGCATATCTCTTATGCCACGTATCAATGAAACTCTTAAAAAATTATGATAAGAAGATTATAAAAATTTATAATATAGATTTACAATTCTTTATTGAAACCTCTTATTCCACAGCAGTCAAACTCCATAAATTTTGGATGAAGATGCATCGATCATTGATCACGCAATGCTTTTAAGCTTGATGAATTTTTCAAAATAAATTTCAACTCTTGAACCAAAATTACGTTTTTGACTATAACACCTTCATGTATATTACTAACAAAAGTTTTAATAAAAATAATTAAGTTTTTTACAAATATTATCATCACTTCAACTTTGTGTTTCGATATTAATTTTCTTGGCATACTATTCTATGAAGAGAAAAGATAGATTTATTTGACCAGTCAATTAGACTATACCTTAAAATGATGAAATCACAACTTTATTTAATCACAATGGTCAACTAAAAGTTATAGAACCTCATTTCAAGCATAAACATCATCTGAAAATTTCATTGCCAAATTGCATGACCTTAAGTTTAATTTAGTTGTAATTTTATATATAAAATTTTTTGTACAAAATATTAATAAAAATTGATACAAATTATTAAATATCTTATAATTTAATAGAAATTAAAAAAAATTGTAAACAATGTGTGACAATAACATAATTTTAACACATTAATTAGTTTTTATTAAAAAAAATGATCATATAAAATAAGCTTGTTACCTAGAATTATTGTACACACGTGCATTATTATTTACATCAACAATTTTCCTGTTATTTTTTCTAATTCCTGCAGAAATCATAATACATAAATGGCTAGGTTTTTACTTTTCTAAGCTACAGGCGGCTGGAATAATCAAACATATGTTGGAATAGTCAAACATATGATGTTGTCTAGCTGTTATTTGACGTGTGAGAACCAAATACACAGTATTATAAGCTTTCTCATCCTTAAGCTCCTCGTTCCAGTAGCTTAACATTGAAATTGATTGCTGAGCAAACTTTGGGTATGGAGAAGAGTTTGAAGAAGTCTGCGGAATTTGGTGATGTGGAAGCATTGTATTCTATACTTTCAGCTGATCCTTGTGCTCTAGATCGTATTGATCTGATATCATTTGTCGACAATCCTTTACACATAGCTTCAGCAGCTGGAAACATCCATTTTGCTATGGAAATAGCAACTTTAAAGCCTTCACTTGTTTGGAAGCTTAATCACCTTGGGTTTAGCTCCATGCACTTGGCTTTGCAAAATGGACATGAACACCTGGTACGATCTATGTTAACAATAGACAGTGAATTTGTCCGAATCAAAGCAAAGGGAAGGATTACTCCTTTGCACTACGTAGCTCAAATAGAAGATGTTGATCTTTTGGCCGACTTTTTGTCTGTCTGCCCATCATCTATCGAAGACTTGACCGTTCAATGCGAAACCGTTGTTCATATTGCTGTGAAAAACTGTAGGTTTAGAGCTTTCGAAGTCTTGTTGGGATGGCTTAAACGAGCCAACAAGGAAGAAATCCTTAAATGGAAGGACGAGGGAGGAAACACTGCCTTGCATATTGCAACAGCTACAAATCAACCCAAGGTACGTATGACAGCTCTTATATATAAAAGAAAATTTGTATTTTTCAGTTGTTTTATGCATATAAATTATTAATTTGTGGTAACACTATAATCCTCACGTATTATAAAGGTCATGAAATCGTTGATTCCCTATGTGAACGTAAATGCCAAAAATCTCAGTGGTTTTACTGCCATAGACATCTTCCACCTTCAACGTGATTCTCTGGACAGTGAGGTTGGAAAAATTCTCCGTCGTGCTAAAGCTAAAAGAGCTTCGGAACTTGATGGTTCTAGCATTACGCTTCCAGGGTATTTGAGTCGGGACTTATCACTTATTGAAAAACGGGATAAACGCTTGGGAATTCTTGGGAAAAGCCAAGAAAATTCTGCTGATCTCCGGAATATAATCCTCGTGGTTGCCGTATTGATAGCCACGGCCACCTACCAAGCTGCACTTAGTCCTCCCGGTGGTTATTGGCAAGAAGACAGTCCATCGACGGCGGGAGAAAATAACAACCTTGATTTTCCAGCCGGGAAGATGATTCTGGGTTCTAATTCGAATCTAATTATTTTTTATATTTTTAATTCCTTGGCGTTTTATGCATCTCTGTGCATAATTCTTACGGTCATAAGCGGGCTTCCTTATTTTAGTGCCCTTTTTATATCGACAAGTTTTCTGATCTATGCCTATCACTTTTCCCTGATTGCCACCTTCCCATCCCACAAAACTTCTAGATATATAAGTATAATGTATATATTAGCGATAACAGCAGCTGCGATTCCGGGAACGGCATTTGCTAATCATGAGAAGCGTAAACGTCGAGTGGATAGTACTGTCCAAAGACGACTGGGATTGGGATTGGGATTGGGATAGGAATAGGACCAGAAATGTCCAATTATGTATTTTATTAGTACAGGCATGTAACCTCAACTTTGATTCTCTATTTACTTTTAATGCTACATTGATGTAATTTAAATTGGACATCAAGTCTATGTATATAATCTGCTGAAGCCATAATTTTGGGGCTTCAAACAGAGAATTCGCAGGTTATTTAGGATCAGTTGCACAAAACTCATACTGACTGGTTTGTGGTCAGCATACAAATCCAACCCAATTTAACTTATATTATGCTTAGTATTGAGTTGCTGTGGCTGCCGGGTGCTTTTACGTGTTAAATATTAGTTATAGTAGGAGTGATTTCACTAAAAATTAGTCTTATCAAATATTTTTTATAACTTTATTTTAAAATTGTGTAAAAATCAATTATATTAAATATGCTCTTAACTACCAAAATATTAAATAAAAAATTGAACTCAAAATTCAAAATTCAAAATAAAATATTTATGGCCCCTTTTATATGAAATTTAAATACAAAAAAATTCAAGAAAGGATGTTTCACAAAAATTTTAAGTTTATATAAAATTGTGTTCCCATAGAATCTTACAAGTCACTTCGAAACTAAAAAATTGACAAAATTATTGGTTTTGATTTTTCTTTTTATAATTATATTTGCACAAAATTCAAATACAATTTTATTTGTTATCTTAAATATATTTTATTTAATAAATTCTTTTATTTATAATATTTTAATCTAAATTTTGAAAATTTAATTTATTCTATCATATTTTTATTTATAATGATACTATGTTACAAATTTTTATATAAACTTATATCTATATTAATTTCTATAAACAATTTATATTTTTAGTATTATTATTTTTTAACGTGTACATAAGGTATACAAATTCTTATTAAATTGTGGTTCTTTAGTATTTGTGCAATTTGTCCCGTATTATTTAAATGTGAGTTTTAAGTAAGGATCTTTAATTTATATAGAGAGACATGCCTTATATTCTAAGGTATCCTAAAAATTAACCCTTTTTTAAAGAGTTTTTTTATTAAGCATACGATAGTTTGAATTTTTTTTTCTTTATTTTTTAGGTATTTTGCGAAAGTACCTGTAAATTTTGGTATTTTTGGTTGGCTCAAGTATTTTGAATATTTACAGAATAGCCATAATTTTTTATATTTTTAGTTGGCTCAAATATTTTGAGCATTTATAGAATAGCTTAAATATTTTAAGTACTTTTAATCTGACCTAAAATTTTTGTATTATTTGCAATATTTGACGATAGTACATTTTTTGCTGTGCCAAAGAACGCGAATATTTATACAAAACCTTATTAATTTCTTTGTGTTCTCTCTATTTTGCTTATTACATTTTAATAAGAAGCATCATTAATAGTCGTAGCTTGAGATTTTAAGCATAGAGATTAAGTTCAACAATTATTTTAACTTGATCAATATTTTGACAGTTTGATTGTGCTATTTCACGCATTTGAAAGTTTTGTAAAATTTTATCAAAGCATAAAAGAATATTAAAGAATTTTGAATGGGATTGTCTAAATTGTCAAAATAAAAATTTATGAAGTTATGGCTCTTTAGTCTTTGTGCAATTTGTCCTACATTTCCTAGTTGTAGATTTTGGGTAAGAACTTTTAACTTATATGTTGAAGAACTAGGATGACTGCCTACCCTCACAAGGTAATAACATGTGGCAGTCCTTGCGACATCTCCCACCTATATACTCCTTGAAATCACTCTTGAAAAATAGAAAAAATCCTAGAAATCACGTGGAACATTCATTATCTATGATGAGGAGATCTTTATGAAAGAGATAGGTAATTGCAAGGAAAAAGGGGATACTTTCTAGGTCTTCTTTGAAATTTTCTCTATATGTTTTCTTCGTGTCTTCTCCAAATATAGAAACCCTTACTTCTATACGACTTTATTATTTTATTATCTCATAATCTGCACACAAATAAAATCTCTTATTGACTTAAGTATTGGAGGGTTGTTGCTAAAAATCGGCTTTTATCCAAAGATCTTTCTTTTAGAGATTGCAAGTTCATACGTTAAAGGTCCACGAGAGTAAGCGATCCAAGGTAGAAAATTATAAATTTGGTGGAGGGAGTCTTGATAGGAGTTTTTTTCATCGACAATTGTAGTCATCTATAAAAAGTGGGCAAAAAGCCCATTTTCCTAGTCCAACAAGAGAGAGAGTAATGGCAGTGAAAAATAGTTCACCATTCTCATGAATCTATAGTCATTTACACAGTGAAAGGCTTGGTGTTCGGGAAGAAAATATAGAACTGGCTTTGACTCAAATATTTAATCTTGAGACAATAAAGTCTGAGGTGAAGTGATCAGAATTTACCTAACTAGACTAGAATTTATCCAACTAAACGAAGAATAGTAGGAGGTTATACAAGAAGAGCATAACCTTGGTCATTTAAAAAAGGAACAATCCTAGTTATCTGAGAATAACATAATCCTAATCATCCAAGAAAAGCATAAATTTATATCAAAGAAGAAAAACTAGGATAAGAAGAGTACAATCCTGGTCATGGAAGAATAGCACAAACTCAACTTAAAGAAGTAAGACTACGAGGTTATCTAAGAAGAGCACAATCCCAATCATCTAAAAAAAACACAAACTAATCTCAAAAGAGAAAGATTAGAAGGTGATTTGAGAAGAGTACAATCCTGGTCATCCAAGTATAGTATAATCTTGGTATCTAAGAAGAATACAATCTTAGTCATCTAAAAAGATACAAATTCAATTTGAAAAAAGAGGTCCAGGAGGTCATCCAAAAAGAGCATAATCCTCGTTATCTAAAAAGAGTACAAACTCAACTCAAAGAAAAAAGATCAAGAGGTCATTCAAAAAGAGCACAATCTTAATTGTCAAAGGAGAGCACAAATTCAGCTCAAAGAAGGAAGACTAAGAGATCATTCGAGAAGAGTACAATTTGAGAATAGTATAATCTTGATTATTCAAGAAGAGCACAATCCTAGTCATTCGAAAAGAGAACAATCTTGGTCATCATATGAGAGCATAAATTAGCTCTAAAAAAAATCTAACAGTTACAACACTGTCAGAGGTAGATGAAAGCAGTCCTAAAAATTTTTCACCCTTAAGAATGAGGTCAATAAATATAAAATCCTAAATTGATTACAATAAAAATGACATCAGGTCTATTTTTTGCTATACTTTCATCTCCTCAGTATACAGTATACTTGCTTGGTTGCTGCAAGAGCACTTTTGCTAATAATTATAATGTTGAGTACCCCTCGCTCAATACTGAAAACCACTTGCCTAATGCAAAACCCTTTTGCTTGATACAAAGCCTCACGTGACCCATACGAGTCTCATATACCCTTTATGGAGTAATTCATTTGCTCAATGCCAAATGCACTCGCTCAATAATATCGAGTGTCTCTTATTTGATACCAAGCACCACTTACCTTATACAGATACTCATGCTTTGTTTCATTGTTTTATGTTATAGTTGACACTTTTAGTGTAACAATCCTTAATTTGTTTCGCAAACTCATGTTTTGTTTCATCAAACATTGTTTTATATTATGGTTAACATTTTTGGTGCTACAATCCCCTATTACTAGGCTTGCAAAATAGTGGAGTAAAAATAATTTAATAACTAAAAATTTATTTAGAGGTTTTATTAGAAAGTCTCGTGTTTATTCTACTCTAGAGCTTAACGTAAGTTCGAAATGTCATGATCAATCCACCTCAATTGTAAATTCACATAATTCTTCTTAAGACACATTAAAATTTATCTAGTTAAATAATACATTCTTAATTACATTAAAAATTAAACGATTGAAAAGATTTTGATATCAATGAAAAGGGTATAAAATTTAATGACAAGATCAATCCTTTACATGCACAAGTAAAATTCATTCAACATAGTCATGACAACAGTTTAAGCCATAACCCTATAAAAGTTACTTAAGTAAATAATAATAACTCTAAATTCAACATAATAATCACAAATAACATAGCAAACTATCTTGCCTTAAAGTTCAAAAGATAAGGAATAAAATATCAAACAAAAGCCAAAATGAATCTAGTTTCAGTAAAGAGACAAATTATCCAAAGAATAGACGACAATAACTAAAACAAGTGTAAGATCTGAAGAGAGGTTATACAAGAAAACCTAGAGGATCCATGCTTTTTATTTTATGCATAGTTATAAAGCTAAACAATTTAGCATATATATATGTGTTAGGGTTTAGAAATTTTTACCCAAGTGAGCTTTGTCAACAAGCTTGAAGTCTCCCCCAAGCTTCCAAAGGTATCCACACACTAGCTTGGAGAAGATAGAGATAATGCTGAGGTGTTGGAGCCTTGTTTGCTTGCAAAACAATTTTGTGAACCTTTAAGCAATTATGGTTGATATATCTACATATATATACACATATCATGCTAAGGAAAAAATTGAGAAACAAGGGAAACACTTTGCCTCTTTGTTCTCTTCCTTTTCTTCCTTTTTGGCTTCTTTGAAAATAATTTTCACAAGCCTTCACCTTACCTCTCGTAAGCCTCCTTTGGTTTTTTCCCTTTGTGTTTTTGTTTCTCCTTTCAAAATTGAAAAAAATAAATCATTCAATACATGGCTCTCACATTTAAATATATATTGAAATAAATTAATATTAAAAACAAATGGATTTGAATCCATTTTGTGGAGACAAGGTGGCATCCATTATATATATATATATATATATCAAATGAAAGGAAACCAAGTGGAAGTATTTTATTGGCCAAGATTTATGTAATTATCCAAATAATAACATTAATGATATTATAATAAATTATATATATATATATATTATAAAAATAATTTTTCTTTTTACCATTTATTATAATTACATTAATTAAAAATAAATAGAATTTTCTTGGTCAGTGAATCAAAAGTAAGAATTAGGAACACATATGATGATGACATTTGACAAATTACAATGGTACCAAGTGTTATTCAATTTTTTATTTAAATCAAATAATCATTATTATTTAATATTGAATAAATAAACACTTTATTTATCAATAAATGAATACTTAATAAAATATTTAATAAATACATAATTTTATTTATTACTTGATATATCAAAATATATCTATTCAAGTCTCCATTAATACCATCATATTTTCTGAACTAACAAGTGCTAGCTTGTCATTGTCGAAACTGTATTCTTTACTATAAAGAATAGAATTGTCTATCGATCAGATATCGGAATAATTTATTTTTTGTCAATACGAAATATCATTAACTAGCTTAATGATATTATTTTCATCCATCATCAATTATTAGTTATTCTGTGTGATCCCCTGAGTTCACCGTAAACTATACATGAGAAAATACGTACACATTCGTATCACTTCGGTATAACTCCTTATAACCGAAGTTCTCAATAATCATAAGTGATCTCTAGTAAGATATCATAACCCTGAAAACACAGAGAATGAAATTCAGATGAACCCATATAGTCGTACTTACATATAATAAGGTTCTTCTTCTATCGACTCCCGATCAATGGTAGGTCATGGTATAATCAAACCCCTAACTTGATGGGATCAGAACCTCAATCATAAATGAGATCCACGTATCCAAAAGCGTTTTTTTAGAATTCATGTACTCTAACCAGAGATTTAATTCTCATAAATGACAATTCTGCTTAAGATCTCAAGATCTAATACCTGAGTCAGTAGATTCCATCTTGACCATCACCTATTCTTATACAATAAGAACACATTGTCATCAAACTTTTTCACCAGGCGTGACTAGTTCAGTGTTATATTATAAGTGAACGATGTGTCTCACTGCAGATTATAGTCGTGATGTCTCAGGTCTAAAGACTAATGATATATTAGTACGGTTATGTGATTAATCATTGACTGTGGATATTCATCCACGTGATTGATCACATTCAGTATCACATTCTCAAACGTGGCACCCATATTTATGCTCTTATGATATGAGAGTCGTCAACCAACTATTAGTATCGACTACTAATTGTTGGGGTATTTTATCGAGGCCCAGTCCAATGATCCAGGCCCATCTCCATGCCCTTATCCAGACCCGTCAAAGGTCCATATTACTTCCAGGCGAACTCACAGGTATAACAACATCTCGAGAATCCAATTACATAACCCAGAGAGATAGCTCAATAGCCTCGGGCAC